>JAOTQJ010168402.1:0-25899 GCA_025642045.1 Solanum sejunctum | reverse complement strand
ACTTTTGAAAATTAGCGCTAGTTTGACCAAACCATGTCATGTTTCATTTCCATTATACTAGTTTTGTAAGGTGTGGGATGATACAACATGTCACCCCCTTGTAAGGTGAATGAGATACCCTCCCCTCAATAAGATGATTGGGCATGTCACTCCCAACAAGGTGGTCAAGGCACTCACCTTTTCACATGGTGATTGAGCGTGTCACGCCCCCTCCAACAAAGTGGTCAAGGTATTCACCCCATAACATGGTGATTCGGCATATCATCGCATAACAAGGTGATCAAGGTACTCACCTCTAAACATAGTGATTGGGCATGTCACCCCTCCCAAACAAAGTGACCGAGGTAAGTCACCCCCTCAACAAGGTGATTGGGCATGTCACCTCCTAAAAAGGTGATTGGGCATGTCACCTCCCAACAAGTTGATTGGGCATGTCACCCCTCCAATAAGGTGTGATCTACTCACAACATCATAGATACTTTTCATGAATTTAATACACATGTACAAGCCCTTAATCATCATAAAGTTACTTGAATTATAATCCATGTAATAGGTCATCAATAACTTGAGAATCGTTTTCAAGACATTTTATCAAACACTTGTAGGGTTCATAATGCTTATTCTAAATCATGCTATTCAAGAGTGAAATAATATGGAAAACTCGATGTGAATCAACCCACCATAATATAGTAAAAATTGTACTGCTCTATGCCCAATGCATGTCGTGGCCTAGTAGTGGATGCGCACTAGATAAGAAGATTTTGCAAAAATTATTTTTCTGTATGGGTCCTCTAAATTTTAGGTTATACCCATTTCTCACTCAATTGTGCCCCTAATCAAGAATATGAAGTTAAATTTTTTATATCACGCACGAATTTTGGGGAATTAGAAATTATGATTATGGACATTTTCGAAGCATATTTTTGTGGAGTCTATGGGGCATTTCACCAAGGTTGATTTTAAGGTGCGGATATCACCAACCAAGGGTGAGAAATAATGATATTCCCAAAATGACTTTCTGCACTAGGGATGGTCATTTTGAATTTGTGGTAATGTCTTTCGCACTTACTAATGCATTGATTATATTCATGGACCTTATGAATAGGGTGTTCAAGCCTTACCTTAACATATTCTTAGTGGTGTTCATAGAAGATACATTAAGAGCTTGCATTGTCACACCCCATCCCTAGGACCTAGACATGACACGGCATATGAGGAACCCAAAGGGACCCCAAGAAAGCCTCTTAACATATCATGACACATCCTTGGTCACAGAAGCAATGAACTATCAATGAAAAACTAGAAGCAAGGGTAAAGGGTCTAAGGGGAAACCTTCATGTCATAAACAACAAGATTCAATAGAGTCAAAGCTCAAAGCATAGATACATAATATGTCTAAAAATACCTCTACTACATAGATAAGAGAAAGGGCCAAGACAAAGAAACCGGACTCACCCTCATATTCAATGCATAAGTCAAAGAGAGAAATTCTTAATACATAGCAACAGATCATAAGTAACATCCACAGAATGGAGGACTCACTAACAAGCTTGATTGAAGTCGTACTAGCCACGTGGAGGAGGAGGAGGATCAAGCGATATATAAGTTCCTATATAGTGACATCATATAGGCATAGAGTATGAATTAGTACGTTTGAGTGTACTAAGTATGTAGGATGTAATGCAACAATAAATACGTATCATAAGTGAAATGCTTAATTAGTCAATGGATGAGCATATGGCAATATAACATGAAGGGAAGATGCTTGAAGTAAATCATACTTTTATAGAACATAACATATGTGTAAGGTGTGACCATTCTCGGTGCAATCCAAGGCCTACCGCCTTCTTGGAGAGGTGCATGAGGTACAAACCCCTTCATGATCTTGATGGAGTACAAACCCTCTAACGGGTTGATGGATATAACCCCCCCAATAATGCTGATGGAGTACAAACCCCCCAACAACATTGATGGAATATAAATCCCCAAACAATGTTGATGGGTACCAACGCCCAATAAGGTTACCGAGCCTACCACCCCCCTTAAGCTAGGCGATCGAGGTGCCAATCCCTCAATAGGTTACTCGAGCCTACAACCCCCCGATCTAGCCTTGGTCATTCCCAAATCTATAGAGATAATATCATATCTATATTTATATGCATTCCTCTCATCATCATAAAGTCATCTTAGACATACATTCTTCTCATCATCATATAATCATCATATTCACACATCCCTTTTATCATTATACAGTCATCGTATACATACATTACTTTTATTATCATTTCACAATAATATAATCATCATTCAACTCATAAGACATGCATTGGACCTTCAATTCCTCAAGAATCCATAACTGGATATTTTATCAAACACTTAGAGGGTGTGTAGTGCTAGTTTAAAATCATGCAATTCAAGAGTGAAATCATTATAGTAAATTCTATGTAAAACCTTCAATAGATACTTGGTAACACCGTCAAGCAATAGAAATCAAAATACTTCATCAAATCTTACAATAAACCTTAGATTCATAGCTCAAAACATGATAAAATAGTCACAATTTCATGAACCCCAACATAGTGTGCAATGATTTTCATAAACGATATACCATGAATAAATCAACTTTATATCACGCAATTTTAAATAAAGAGAGCTTGGGTATTATGAGTGAAAGGAACCGATGAAAGAAACCCACATACCATAGATTTGGAGATGAACTTGATGAAGATTACAGATGGAGACTTGAAGCTTGAGAGGAAATACTCAGATCCTGATAGGGTTTTGAGACTTGAGATTAGGAGTAAAATATTTAGCTTAGTGTTTGAATGAGTATTGGGGAATATTTAGAATGATATAAGGGTGCAAAATGGCTAAGTATATGTATTTCACATTTGGAAACACTTAGGCCCAAGACTTAAAAGTCTTGGACCGAAGTCAAAACTTGTCCAAAAACAACAATAATGTGCACCATTGGCACATCGCGCTATGGACGTGAAAAGTTCTCGGGAAATCATTTTTTAGAAAATCAAAATTACTAATCATTTGCTTTTAAATCGGGGTTAGACCATCATCCACTGAAAATGACCCCCTGAACAAAAATATGAAGTCATATTTTTGATATCGCGCATGGATTTTGAGATATAGGGAAATTTAAGATTTCGAGCACTTGAGAGGCACATTTTTGAGCACTTTTATGGGAATATTCATCCCTGGATGTCAAAGAAAAGTATATGAGAGACATAAATATGATAATTTCAGTCCACATAAGAATGCAATAATACCTTTTAACATCATTTCAAAAATGTCATCATAAGTGTAAAATCACTATGAGCTTAGTCAATTCAAACATGAACATATGCAATGACGTGAGGGCTGAACTTAAGACTTGATATCATATAATGATGTAGATCAATACCTTAGGATTGAGTAGAGTGGAAAAGTTAAGTATATTGCTTTTTCATGTCCGCTTCGGCCTCTCAACTAGCACTTTCAACTTGTTGATTCCTCCAAAGAACCTTAACAAAAGCAACCTCTTCGTTCCTCAATCTCTTCACTTGCCTATCAAAAATCTAAACTGGAACCTCCTCATATGTCAAATTTATCTTCAACAACACCCATAACATTAAGAGGCACAATGGCATTTGGATCACCTACACATTTCCTCAACATAGACATATGAAACACTAGATGAACTAAATCCATTTCTATAGACAGTTCCAACTCATAAGTTACCTTGCCAACCCTTGTCATTACCCTATAAGGACATATTTATCTTGGGCTCAACTTTACCTTCTTACTAAAATTGACCACACCCTTCATGGGTGACACCTTCAAGTAGACCCAATCACCAATCTTGAACTCAAGATCCCTTCTTCTCACATTAACATAAGACTTTTGATGACTTTGGACCATCTTCGACCTTTATTTACTTATTATAAACTTTTTAAGAGCCTCTATAATCATATTCGGTCCCAACAAAGCCACCTCACCAACCGCAAATCAACCAACCGGTGATCTACAATGCCTACCATAAAGGGCCTCAAAAGGAGCCATATCAATGCTAGAATGATAGCTATTATTGTAAGCCAACTCAATCAATGGAAGGTGATCATCCCAACTACCTTTAAACTCCAACCCACATTCTCTGAGCATATACTCAAGGGTTTGGATAGTTCTTTTGGCTTTGCCATCCGTTTGAGGGTTAATAGTCGTACTAAGCTTAACTTTCGTACCAAGATCTCTTTGAAAGGACCTCCAGAAGTGTGAAGTAAATTGTGCCCCACAATCTGATATGATAGACAAAGGAACCCAAGTCATGAATGTACAACCTTGCATAATCTTCATACCTATATGTGGTCTTAACCGGTAGAAAGTGAGCTGATTTTGTCATCCTATCAACCACAACAAGAATGGAATCAAAACCTTTAATAGTCTTGGGAAACCCAACCATATAATCCATATTTATCTTTTCCCACTTCCGAGTAAGAACCTTAATGTCTTGGGATTGTCCACTCGGACTTTGATTTTTGACTTTGACTTATTGATAACTATCATAATCGAAAATGAATTTGGCAATTTCCCTCTTCATGCCTCCCCACCAATACACATCTCTCAAGTCTCTATACATTTTGGTGGAACTAGGATGCATAGAATAAGACGAGATATGGGCCTCATCAAGGATTCTCTCCCTCAAACCATCAACACAAGACACAAATAACCTACCTTGGTACCTAAGGGAACTATCTCCCCCTTGGAAGAAAACCTCTACTTTGACCTCTTTTACCAAGGCCTTCAATTCTAACAAGGAGGAATCAATACATTGCTTTTCTTTCACCTCATCAACCAAGGAAGACCTAGAAGCATCAACAACAACAATAACCACACTACCAATCTCTTCCAACCTAACTACCAATCTAGCCAATTGATACACTTTCCTAGCCATCTCCTTATCACCATCATCAACATGTGGTAGGTTACCCATAGACACCCTACTCAAAGCATTCGCCACCATATTTACCTTATCGGGATGATAATGTACACTCATATCATAGTCCTTAAGAAGTTCTAACCATCTTCTTTACCTCAAGTTGAGATCCTTTTGAGTGAAAATATATTGGAGGCTCTTATGATCGATGAACATATCAACATACACCCCATACAAGTAATGACACCAAATATTTAACTCAAACACAGCAGCAGCTAACTCAAGATCATGCATAGGGTTGTTCCTTTGATGAAGTTTGAGTTGTCTAGAAGCATAGGCTATGACCTTACCATTTTGCATCAACACACAACCCGACCCAACCCAAGAAGCATTACAATACACAACAAATCCCTCAAGCCCATTAGATAGTGGAAATATAGGTGAGAACACAAGCTTATCTTTCAATATTTGAAAACTCCTTTCACATTCATCGGACCACACAAACTTGGCCTTTTTTGAGTCAATTTTGCCATAGAAAAAGTAATAGAAGAGAACCCTTTCACAAACCTCCGATAATAGCCTGCTAAGCCCAAAAAACTACTGATGTACGACGGGGTCAGTGGTCTAGGCCAATTTCTAATCAAATCAGTCTTCTTTGGATCCACCTTATTACCATCCCCTGACACCACATGTCCTAGGAAGGCAACCTCCCTTAACCAAAATTCACACTTTTCATATTTAGCATACAATTTCTTCTCTCTAAATCTTTGCAACATATCCTTTAAATGATCCTTATTCTCCTTCTCACCACGAGAATAGATCAAAATATCATAAATTTAGATAGACCAAATCAAAGGTATCATGGTAGGGTTTAAAGACCCTATTCATTAGGTCCATAAAGATGGCCAGTGCATTGGTCAATCCAAAAGACATCACCAGAAATTCATGATGCTTATACCAAGTCCAAAAGGCTATCTTAGAAATATCACACTCCCTCACTTTGACTTGATGATACACAGACCGAAGATCAAACTTCGAGAAATGGCTAGCCCCTTACAATTTGTCAAACAAATTATCAATTGGAAGAGGGTACGTATTCTTGATGGTGACCCTATTGAGTTACCGATAGTCAATACACATCCTAAGGAACCCATACTTCTTTTTCACAAACAACATAGGTGCACCCCAAGGTGATTGGCTAAGCCTAATAAATCCCTTTTCCAACAAGTCCCTTAATTGTTCCTTCAACTCTGCCAGGGCCATATAGTAAGAGGGAATAGAAATAGTTTGAGTGTCGGGGAGGAGGTCTATGCCAAAGTCTATTTCCTATTCGGGAGTAACACCAGGAAAGTCATTTTGGAAGAATTCAAGAAACTCGTTTACAACTTGAATCGACTCTATGGGAAGGACTTTAGACTCCACATCACTCACCCTCACAAGATGGTAAAGACACCCATTAGAGATCAACTTATGGAATTTAATGCAAGATATGAATCTACCCTTGGCCACCACATCTTGACTTTCCTACTCAAGGATAGGTTAATTTGAAAATTGGAATTTTACTCTACAGGTTTGGTAATCAATAGAAGCATAGTATTCATGCAACTAATCCATCCTAAGAATAATATCAAGATAAACAATGTCTAACTCAATGAGATCACAAGGTAAGATCTTATACAAAATGGAAATAGGACAACCTCTATAAACTTTTGCAGCAACAATAGATGCACCAATAGGAGTAGACACCTCATATGACTCATACAACAACTCAAAGTCAACATAAAACTTTTGGGCAACAAAGGGGGTATCAAAAGAAAGAGTGGCACCCAAATCAATCAACACATACACATCAAAGTCAAAGATTTTCAACATACCACTACCAACATCGGGGACTTAATCAACCCCTTGCCTCCCATGCAAAGCATAGAACCGGTTGTGCCTGGGGCACTATCTTGTTAGTCACCTCTCCCCAATGGGACCGCACAATCAGCTTGTGGACGAACCTCCTTGGCCTTGTTGCATTTTCATGGGCAATCTATCGCCTTCTGCCCCATTTCCCCATAACCATAACAAGCATCGGTATTCCTCAAGCATGGGCCACCATGACCCTTCCCACACTTCGGACACACAACAATAGGATCCATACCCTTCACACCTTGGCCACTCAAAAAATCATTGGCAACCCTCTTTTGAAAAGCATGACAAAACCCTTAGCCTTTATGGAATCGGCCACCCCTTTGGAACTTACCCTAAAAAATGGGCCCTCGTGGCCTCGTGACCCCTTCTGTTCCTCAATTTCTCCTCTTTCATTTGTTCATCATAGGTCATCAAATATGACAAGTCCATGTCATTAATCAACATGACAGACCAACATTCTTTACTAACCAAGTTGGAAACACCCATCAAAAATTTATTCATTATCGAACTTGGTTCAGCAACCAAGTAAGGAGAGAACTTTAACAGTTGGTTGAACTTGATGGCATATTTTCTCACACTCAGTGACCCTTGTCTAAAATTCATAAATTCTACAAATTTAGCTTCCTTAAGCTCAAGAGTGAAGAACAGATTAAGAAAAGTCACTTTGAACTCTTCCTAAAGCACCACATAGTTGACTCCCTTCTCTTCTTTCCATTGGTTGTACAATATTTCTGCTACCCCTTTGAGTTGGTAGGCTACCAACTCTGCCTTTTCTTTCAACCACACAATCATGATAGCCAATATCTTGTAGACCTCATCAATGAACTCTTAAGGATCCTCATCTACCTTTGACCCATAGTATTCCAGGGGATTTATTCTCATGAAGTCTCTCACCCGAGAAGTCAGTATAAGAGTATGAGGGGCTTGGGCCCCTTGATTTGCTTGATTAACCACAAATAGTGTAATCAAAGTAAGAGCATCCCTAAACTCCCCATGGCAGGTTTTTCCTCAGATGTACTGGCGAGTCTTCCCCTTGTATTAGGCACGATCTAGCATAGAAAAGAACAATCCTTAGGGGAAAAACTTACTTCAACTCTATAGTATGACTTAGAACCTGAAGAAGGAAAATATTTCCTAAAATGTCTCATAGCCTCCTACTTATAGTTGTGTTGCATAACATAAATATTAATAAGACTCTAATAAATGCAGTGTGCTGCACACCGAGGATCTAACAACCAAGTTCTCTAATACCAAGTTTGTCACGCCCTGAACCTAGGGCCAAGACGTGACATGGTGCATGGGGAACCTAGAGGGGCCCCAGCAAACCTCTTAACATATCATAACACATCCTTAGTGGTGAAAGCTATAAACTATCAATGAACGATTAGAAGTAAGGGTAAAGGGACTAAGCGGAAACCTTAATATCATAAACAACACGAGTCAACAGAGTTAAAGCTTATAGCATAGATACATAACATATCCAAAAACATCTTTACTACATAGATAAGAACGGGGGACAGGGGAAAGCAACCGGTCTCACCCTCATAGTAATACATAAATCAAAGAGAGAAAGTCTTAACGCATAGCAAGAGATCATAAGTAACATCCCTAGAATAGAGGAGTCACCAACAAGTTTGATAGAAGTAGTACTAGCCACGTGGAGGAGGAAGATGATCAAGCGGTACATTGGTTCCTATATGGTGACATCATAAAGGCATAGAGTATGTATAGTACGTTTAAATGTACTAAGTATGTAGGATGCAATGTAACAATAGCTAGATATCATAATAGAAATGCTTAATTAATCAATGGATGAGCATATGGCAATATAAGATGAATGGAAGATGCTTGAATCACCCAATAAGGTTGATGGAGTACAAACCCCCAAATAGTTTGATAGAGTATGAACCCCCCAATAAGGTTGATGGTTACCAACCCCCGACTAGGTTACCCGGGCCTATACCCCCTTGATCTAGGCGGAGCTACCAACCCCTCAATAGGTTACCCGAGCTTACAACCCCCTGAGCTATGGATGGTCATCCCCTACACTATAGAGATAATATCAAATATACATATATACAGTCCTCCTATCATTATAAATTCATCCTAGCCATACATTCTTCTCATCATCATATAATCATCATATTCACACATCCCTTTCATCATCATAAAGTCATATACATACATTACTTTCATCATTCTTTCATTATCACTTCATTATCATATAATCATCATATTATCATTCAACTCATAAGACATGCATTGGACCTTCAATTCCTCAAGAATCCATAACTGGACATTTTACCAAACACGTAGAGGGTTGTAGTGCTAGTGTAAAACCATGTAATTCAAGAGTGAAATCATTCTAGTAAATTCAATGTAGAACATTCAGTAGATACTTGGTAACACCCTCAAGCAATATACATCAAAACTCTTTATCAAATCTTATAATAGACCTTAGATTCAAAGCTCAAAACATGGTAAAATAGTTACAATTTCATAAACTCCAACATAGTGTGCAATGATTTTCATAGTAGATAAAATACATGAATAAATGAATTTTAGATTATGCAATTTTGAGTAAAAGAGAGCTTGGTATCATGGGTTAAAGGAACCCATGCAATAAATCCAAATAACTTAGCTTTGGAGATGGACTTGATGAAGATTGGAGATGGAGACTTAAAGCTTTAGAGAAAATCCTTAGTTCTAGAGAGGATTTTGAGACTTGAGTTTAGGAGTAAAATATTTGGCTAAGCATTTGAATGAGTATTGAGGAAGGTTTAGAATGATATGAGGGTGAAAATGGGCTAAGTACAGATATTTCACATTTGGACTAAAAACAACACTAGTGTGTGCCCTTGGCACGTCGCGCCAGAGGCACAAAAAGCTCTCTGGAAATGAATTTTTTGAAAAATCAAAATTGCTAATCGTTTTCTCTCATATTAGGGTTAGACCCATTTTCACTCAATATGACCCCCTGAACAAGAACATAAAATTGGATTTTCAATATTGTGCACTAATTCTGAGACATATAGAAATTATAATTTTGGACACATTCGAGGCATATTTTTGGGCACGTTATGGGGGTGTTTCATGCGTATTAAAGTTTCAAGGGGAGTGAGAATGAGCATTTTCCTCTCATTTAGTTTTCTTACAATAATAGCTTATATGCAAGCATCGAGATGGCATCATTTGAGGATTTGTATAGTAGATGGTGTAGATAACCTGTTGGGTGGTCTGAAGTTGGTGAGATAGACTTTTTAGGACCAGACTTAGTCATGGATACGATAGAAAATGAGAGACTCATAATGGAAAAGTTGAGAATGTCCCAAAGTTACCAAAAGTTCTACTCAAATGTGAGGATGAGGGATCTTGAGTTCAATATTGGTGATTGAGTCTATTTGAAAGTATTTCCCATGAAAGGAGTGATCTGAATTTTGCAAAATGGAAAACTAAGCCCAAGGTATGTAGGGCCTTATAAGGTAGTGAGAAAAGTTGGCAAAATAGTATACTAGTTGGAGTTACCTATGGAAATGAATTTGAATCATTCGATCTTTCATGTATCGATGTGGACAAAGTTCATAGGTGATTCAAACTCCATAGGGTCCTTGGATGATGTAAACATTGAAGAGAACTTGAGTGATGAAGAAATCCCATTTGAAATCTTAGATTGGCAAGCAAAAAAGCTAAGGAACAATGAAGTTGCTTTCGTTAAAGTACTTTGGAGAAATCAACAAGTTAAGGGTCAGACATGGGAGGTGGAGGCGAACATGATAAAGAGTTACCCGTATCTATTCCACTGTGCTCAAGACTGAGGTGTTAAGTTATTCTTACCCAAAACCTCCCAATTTCTTGCATTTACATTTTTGCATGGTGCATAGAGTCAGTTTTATGTTTATGGACATTTTGAGACATACATTGAATATGGTTTTTGAACTTTTTATGAAATGATGTTTAAGTTGCATGTGTACATGCATGCTGGGTTGTTTGTTGATGCTTAACTCCTTAGAGCCTAAGTTTTAGTATATTCGGGAAGTAATATTCCCAAGGGGGATATATTTTAATGACTCTCAAGTTAGGCGCATAGAAAATGCTAAAAAGTTGGGATAAAAATGCTCAAGGCTCATTCCACGAAGCCAAGTACATAACCTGTAGTTCAGACCACGAGCCATAGACCGGGCTCGTGGATGAGAGCCTCAAGAAGTTCAAAATTTACCAACTACAAACATCTTCCACGAAAGCTATTTCACGGCCCATGGAAAGAAACATGAACCATAGATCTAGCCATAGGTGTGTATCACAACCGATTTCAGTCATGATGATGCTTGTTAGATCCCACCCAGAAAAGTTAATTACCCAACCCTAGGGTAACTATCCTGAATCACTAGTCACAAACATATTAGACATAACTAAGTAACCAACACAACCCACCCAGAACCTGAAAGTCAACTGTATAGAGCTACAATAGACACAAGCACACACCCATATAGATATACTCCCTTCGTCCCATTTTATGTGGCATACTTTCCTTTTTTGTCCATCCTAAGAAGAATGTCAACTTACATGAATTAAAAATAATTTTAAGTTTAAATTTCCTTTTTACCCTTAATGAAATTTTCAACCACAAAAGTATTTATAAATAATTTTAAACCATAAGTTTGAAAAGTCTTCCCTTTTTATAAAGATCGTGCCAAATCAAATGGTGCCACATAAAATGGGATAGATGGAGTATAATAATAAGCATAATATACATAACCAGGAATACTCCTATCACACCCCTATTTTTCCCACGTTAATTTTGAAAAATAGAGTTTTTCCAATTAAAGTGACATCTTGAAAAAATGATTTTTCTAGTTGAAGTGACATTTTAAAAAAGAGATTAGTTTATTTATTCAGAATTGCCACTTCAAAATGAATTTTGGTGTTTCAAGTCACCTAATTTAAATCCCTTAAAAAGAAATGACTCTTTATATTTCTTTTAGACTACGAAAACAAAGATCGGGTAAAAAAATCTATTGACCGAGTGGAAGGTGTGAGGAACCCCTCGAGTCCAATGATTTTAGTACTGTCTTTTTATTGACAAGTTTATGGATTGAAATAAATTTTAATATATTATATTAATAAAATCTATATAAAAAAATTATTTACATGCCTTCTTTGAGTTATTTGAAACTAGTTTAAAACTATCTTATTTTATTAATATGGTGTATTAGTTGCAACGCTCTCACCCTTGCCACACATTAATTATTTATTCATATTCTCTAATAACATTTGTTTAATGTTATTTAAATTCTAATGTTTTCCAATCGTTGTTTGTTGGCCTAATACTCCGAAGTGCAATTTAAAGAAATTTAATTACAAAAGTCATTTAAAATTTTGATTCTTTGTACAAAGTCAAAAAACTTTATATTTTTTTAGTCATTATGACTTACAAAAAGCGTAATTAACCTATTCAATATTAATAACATGGATCAACATAAAATTGTTAATACTATTCTTTAAAAATCTACACTCAAATGAGATGTTAAAAGGTTACAAAGTTTTTATTTTTATTTTTATTTTTAATGCTATGCTTTTTGAGTAGGATATTAGTAAGAACACCGCCAATACATTTTTATATAAGTTTTAAACATTTTGCATGTTAGGAATTATGAACACCTAAAATGTTCCTTATTTAAAAAGATTTTAGTCACAAAAATAAAAAGAACCTACAAACTGAAAGCAACATTTTACACAATGAATCCTTGTCATTAATTATTTTTTGTTATTTTATTTTATTAAATACACATATCGTAATAAAAATAATTAAAATATAATAAGAAGAATAAATTTGGACAATATATTTACTTAAACATAAAACAAATTGTGGGTTGTTTAAACATAATATAAACTATATTTTGTTATAATAATTTTACACTATATTAAATAATATAAAAGATGTGGGCATGAAGTTGAGATGAAAATTTTGAACATGTGTACTTCATATTATCACATCAAAGAATATTAAGGGCTTAAACACAAATAAAATTTCATAACTCCAATGTATTGCAATCACATTAAACTATACAATAAAGATTAAGTATTACCTATTGTGAAGATTAACTTACAATTAATAGGCCACAACAGAAACCATAAACCTGAAATAGCAAAAGTAAATCTCAAACTCTATCTTTTTCTGGTTGTGTTTTTTGAAAGAATTCTTTTTTGAGTGTTTGTGCAGATATTTTCTCTTGCGTTTTTGTAGAGATTTTTCTCATTATGTGAGAGTTTAATGTTGTGTTCCTGTGTGTGTTTTTTTGGTCACAATATGATGTGAGAGAGTTTTTAGGAAAAATGTATGTATTTGTATGTGTGTGAATGTGAAGTTTTATGTGGAGTGGGGGAGTTGTATGTAGTGTAGTGGGGTAGAATCTGCTGATGTCGTGGGTAGTTTTTGGGATTGTAGGGTAGTTCATTTTAGGGTAGTTTTAGGATTTTCTTCTTTTCTTTTCTTTTTTCAATTACTTTTTAGTTTAGTTGTTTTGTTTTGTTTTTATTTTTAAAAACCAAATATTTCCATTATATATATATACTAATCTTGTTATACGTGCTTTGCGCATTATCAAAGAGTGTACCTCGTTTGATAACAAATATTATAGAGAAAATAAGGAAGATTTAGGGTCTATCCATGGCTAGAATTCCTTAATTTTTAATTAAAAGCAAAAAGTTCAAACAACATTTGTAAGGGTCTTCACACTTTCAATATAGTAAGTGTGTGTCTATATATATATACACACACTCTTTAAAAATAAAATACTTATAGATAAAAGAAATATATAAGGATGAAAATAATTTTAATTTTTAAGCTAACTTAATATAGGAAAATTTAAATCGCTGATCTAAAATTAAAATTTAAAAATTTTAGTTCATTAAACCTCAACTAAAAAATACATGTTTTCATTATTTAGTATACATATTTTTTGAAATAAATTAAAACAATCTTATCTTAAAATGTTACTACATTTTTTTAGTTGTCAAATTATTTGAGATAAACTTACTAAGATAAGATATAGATGAAGATGTATAATTTAAACCTAAAATAAGTATTTAAAAATACTAAACTGTGAAACATTTTTGATTTGGTCAAAAATTGAGTGTTGAAAGAACGCCCCTCTTTGCTTCGGAACATGAAGAGTTTTCAAGCAAAAAAGTGAATGTGCCTAATTTTGGCCTAATTATTTATTAAAAGGTAAAAAGATAAAGAGAAAATAAGAGTGATCAAGCCTTGGCTTTGGGTAGCCCACATAGCCGGATTATAAGAGAATCAGGCCATGTATAGTTCAAGTGGGTGCAGAGATGAATGAATGGATTAGAGAGTTGAGTATTGTCCCATCGAGATTTCAGTTCATGGCTCCTATTCTTACATTGAAGATAATAAATTGAAAAGGAAACAATCCAAGATTTTATCTATTTTACTTGTCTCTACTCTCTTTTTCTTTCAAGTCTTCATTTGCATCTTCAATTATCACGTCGCCTTCTTCTGGAGGGTACCTTGATCTCAAAATCTAATCTTGAAATTTGAATATGAGACTTGAACTCAAATTTTGAATTGAGTTGCTGACGCTCATCCAGAGAAAAGTTAGTAGACTATTCTTGAATGCTTGTTTCATTAATTGAAGTGGAGAAGCTGAATCTTCAAATATTGAGCTGTTACATAAGTCCGACCCATCTTTTGATATCATTCGGCACTTCTCTAATTGAAATAAATGTTACTCCGTTGTTGATTTCTAAATTTGTGATTGCAAAGAGACCCACCTGCAATCAAAGAAAAATAGAAACATAACAAAATTTTTTTGTGCAACCAGGGGTTATTGCACCTTGTGAAGACATGTACAAATATTATGGGGGTCCATGCCCTAAATGCAACATGGGGTTATTGTATCTTTTAAAGACATGTATGAATATTATGTGGGTTCGTTCCCTAAATGTAACTAGGGGTTATTGTATCCTATAAAGACATGTACGAATATTATGAGGGTTTGTGTCCCAAACGCAACCAGGCATAATTGTACCCGGTAAAGACATGTAGGAACATTAAGAGGGTTCATGCCAAAAGTACAACCAAGGGTTTTTGTACCATGTGAAGATATGATACCCTATAACTGTATGCTCTTATGTATCTATGTTTCACGCCTCATTTTGTTAGTTTGGGGGTATATTAGGTTCATGGGAGACTCCTAGTACCTAGACGAGTTCAAGACTTCCCTAAGAGTTAAGTTTTGGGTGGTGGTTCATGCAATGGTCAACTTTAAATGAGCACAAATTTTAGTATACATAGAACTGAGTGGCCCACGATATGGAAAATAAATTCTCTTTGAGCTAGCTTCACAAAGCATTTGGTTTCACCTTATTCCAAGGTCGGATGAGGGAGTTATGATCGTTTCCATAAGACCCTCCCATGCAGCGATGTCACAAGGGCACCTATACGATCAGTGGTGTCTTGTAAGGGTCGTGTGAAGTGTCTTAAGTTTGAAAAAGACATTTTTGTCCTAAGGTATAGGGAAAGACCAGTGGCATGGCCCGTGTTGCTTGTCACTGGCTGTTTTGAGGTCGTGGGGTGAGTACAAAAGAGGAATAGTGGGTGTTTTGGGGAGTTTTTTTGCTAAGTGTTATGCCATGCCCCCTCACCACGACTTGTGGCATGAGACATGACCCGTGACCCTTGTAATAGAGCTTGGGAAATATTATCCAGCACCTAGTACGGTACCACAAGCCTCCACATGAGTTGTGAGGCTCCACAAGACCCATGGAGGCCTCTGTGGTCATGATGAGACATCTTTTTCCAATCGATTTCCAAGTGTTGCCTTGTGGGACCTTCCATGGGGCAAAACTTTGCCAAATTTTCCATCTGTTCAATTATGGCATCTTTGTAAATTTTAATTACTCTTTTAGACTTCCAATACTATTTTAACCTCCCCAAAATACCTAAACCCTATTCCAAAGTATAAAAAACACATGACTCTCATCTCAAATACACTCTCAAATCCTCTTAAGAGCCTCCATCTAGCCCCAATTAAATTTCAAGGAAACCCAAGAATAAGATTGAATTCCAAGATCATTTCCAAGCCTCCATTCTCCCCAATCTAAATTCCAAGGAACTCTAGACCTAAGATATATGGGTTTTAGCCAATAAGTCCTTCCACTCATGGTACCCTAACCTCGTTTTAACTCAATTTATATGATTTAAAGTTGATTTTAGGATAGGCAACCAAGTGAGGAGCATACTCTGAGAGCTTGTTAAATTTGAGGGCATACTCCCACATACTCGTGGAACCTTGCTTGAGATTCATGAACTCCATCGCCTCTCTCAACTCAATAGGGAAGAACCAGTTGAGGAAGGCAACCTTGAACTCCTCACAAAGAATGGTATCATTGTTTCCCCTCTTTAATTTCCATTGAGCAAACCAAATTAGGATCACACCCTTGAGTTGATAGGTCTCTAGTTCCGTCTTCTCCTCCTAATTCACCCCCATGATAGTAAGTACCCTATATACCTCATCAATAAACTCTTGGAGATCTTCCTCCATTTTAGACCCATAAAACTCTGAAGGGGTCATTCTTGTGAAGTCTCTTATCCTTGAGGCTGGAGTAGGAGCATGAGGAGCTTGGTCCCCTTGATTCAATTGGTTGGTCATAGAATGGGCCAACATAGTGATGGCATCCTGGACCTTATCTTGTGTAGTCCTTTCTCCTTGAGGAGCTTGATGAGCAGGACCCTTCTTGGGTATGGGGGCCCTTTGTGGTCTTCCTTTTGGTAGCGGCATAATCCAAAAGAGAAAAGTAGTGTTTGTTAAAGGAGGAAGCCTTATCTTTATGTCTAGAGCATGACATAGATCATGAAGAAGTAAAATATTTTCTAAAACGTATCACAACCTTCTATTTATAGTTGTGGCATGTTTCACAACCATGAATAAGACTCTACTTGACACAGAGTGTTGGATTTATGAGGATAATCAAAACCCTATTGTTCTGATACCAACCTTCTCACAACCCAAACGTAAGGCCTACACATGACAAGATAGGAACCTAAAGGGATCCAAACAAGCCTCTTAGCATATCATATACACATCCTTGGTTGCGAAAGCAATGTAAATATTTTTCAATGAGATAATAATATAAAGGGAAAGTGAGACTAATAGAAATCTTTCACAATTACTTACACATTAAAATATTCAAGCTCAAAACATAGGCAAACATATTAACCAACAACACCTTTACTTAGTGAATGGAGCGGGGGCCAAGACACTTCCCAGGGTCACCCTAAAATCATAAGTGTCAACATTGTTATACAAGTCTTAGCAAAAAAAAGGCATGAGAGTAAACTAGATGTTGTCCCTGCAGTTGAGGACTCACCAAGGATTTCTTTAACAAATCAACTAGCCACGTGGAGAAGGAGGATGAATAGGAGTTTCAGTCCCTACATGGTAATATCATCTAGGCATAGAGTATTCATTAGTTGTAAGAATGTACTAAGTATGTGGGGTGCAATATAACAAAGACATAAGCCATAAAAATCAAGATGCATAATCATAAGTAATAGATATAATCTCAATATGACATATATGATCAACACTTGTATTAAAACATTCATTTAAACATTCAACTTGCATCATATAAAATACATATATGGGAGGAGACCTTAACCAACATATAAGACCAAGAGAGCTACTACTTGGAATACCGATGCATGACAACTCATCGGAGAAGGTGTGGTCTATTTGCCAAGGTAAACAAAACTTGACCCCACTTTATGGGTAACTTGACCTATATGGATCCATTAGTAATCCCTTCTAGGAAAATAATATAATCCTATGGTGGCACATAGTTTAGAGACTAAGACTTTATATATGGACCACTTGAGTCTAGCCCTCACCTTAAGCCTCAATCGGTGTTGTGTCTAATCCCACAAAATACTTGAAATAATCATGGTTTTAATCATAACATGAATAACTTGTAAACACATGATAATATGGCATGAGTGGCTCATTCACATACTTAACCCCTACATATTATACGAGAGGGTAGAAAACAATACATGGACTTGACCCTTTCTAGTCGGTATTGCATTTCACATGAGGGTAAAGATTGTAACATGCTTGACCCCTACTAGTAAGCTTAGGTTGAATCATGAGGGTTAATATTAATCATTCTTGACCCCTCAATTAGACATAATTGGCTCACAAGAGGGTAGAGTTATAGAATAAGGCCTTAACTTATCACTTGTAAATCATAGAAAACTTTTATGAGTTTAATATATACTTGGGAGTCCATTACTTTCATGAAAACACTTGACTTGTAAATTATGAAATAGCCTTTCAACAACATAAGAACACTTGTCATGTAAATTTAGTCAAACTTAGTGGGTATATGTACTTATGTTCAAAATTATGCAGTTAAAGAGTATAGAACAAGAATAAGTATATTAATTCATTTTGAAGTCACTTAAACCAACCCATCAACATTTTAGTAAAACCCTTAATTTAGTTATCATGAAATATATCTCAAAAGTTCACAATAGTTCATAGTTCTCACAGTTCATATCATATATAGTCTCAATAGACATAAATCAACTCATAAAATAAGCCTAAAATGGACATTCATGCATAGTCAATTAATGCGTGATAAAACTCAATATAATTTCCATTCATAATGCATAATAAGAAATACCCATAAAGAATACAACTTAAAATCATAAAATTTTCACCAAAAGAGAGGGTTGGCCTCCATGGGTGAAATGACCCATGGATGAAGACCCACATACATAAACTTGAGATTTTCTTGAAGGAAACTTGAAAACTTGAAGCTTGGATTAGGTTCTTGAAATCCAAAGTGCGCTCTTGAGATTCTTGAATTTGAATGGGGGATTCAATAATTGTTAGGAGAGGTTTTGAGAGGGTTTTGTGAGTTCTAAAGTTGAAAAATTGCTAATGATGGAGGATTTCACATTTAAATGGGGATTGGGTATTTACCCAAATGCCTTCTGACAAAGCTGGAAAAATTGGGCAAAAATTACACTGGTCTTCTCCGCAGGCACAATGCAAGCCAGGAGCAAAGGGACACTTTGCACTGCTGCACGCCCAAAGCGTGTTGCAGCCTGGGCATATCAACTCAATGGAAATTGTCCCCATTGCAAAAATTATTTTTCGCTGTAGATGTTTTGAAAATCATGGGCTATGCTTTTTCTGTCAATTTTGCCCCCTGAACAAGAATATGAAGTAGGATTTTTGAAATCATGCATGAATTTTGAGATATGTAAGAAATACACTTATGGGGCATTCTGAAGCACGTAACGGGTGCTACACAATAAACATCGGTGCACCCCAAGGTCACTTGCTAGGACTTATCAAACCTTTAATTGGTCCTTCAACTCCACCAAGGCCACACAGAAAAGGGGAATGAAAATAGGTTGTGTCTCAAGGAGGAGGTCTATACCAAAGTCTATTCTCCTTTTAGGAGGAACACTGGGAAGCTCATCTGGGAAGACATCAAAAAATTCATTGACCATCGGAACCAACTCCATAGGAGTTAATTTAGACTCAACATCCCTAACACTTACAAAACGGTAAATGAAACCTTTAAACATTAATTTCTGGGCGATAAGGCAAGAAATAAACCTATCCTTAAGCACCAAATTATGAACTTCCCAATAAAAGATAGGCTTATTAGGAATATGGAACATATCCTCTTGGGTTATACAATCAATGGAAGTATGATATGCATATAAATAATCCATCCGTAGCATAATGTCAAAATCTACCATGTCAAGTACAAAAAAATCACAAGGCAAGAGTTTATGCAATATAGACACAAGAAAATCTCAATAGAATCTTCTAGTAATAACGAATTCACCAACAGGAGTAGATACCTCAAAGGGTTCACACAAACATTCGAGGCACACATGAAACTTATTAGCAACAAAAGGAGTAATAAAAAAATAGTGGCACCTAAATCCAACAAAGCATACACATCATAATCATAAACGTTTAACATATTGGTAACAACATCGGGCACTTCATACACTCTTTGCCTCCCTTGAAGAGCATAAAATCGATTATGATTGGAGCACCCACTTGTTGTCCTCCTTGTGCCCTTTGATCAACATAAGCACCTTATCCTTGAGGATGACAATCTTTACCCTTGTGTAGAGCATAGGTACAATCAACAATATTGTGGCCTAATTTTCCACAACCATGGCAATCATTCCCCAAGAATTTGCCACCATGATTTTTTCCACATTTTGGGCACCTTAGAAGAGTCATCCCACAGCTTCCATCTTTTGCCTTAGGGTTAGGCACCCTATCATTAGCAAATCTTTTGTCTTGAGAACTGGAGGATCCTTGGCCTTGGAATTTGTGACCTTTTTAGAAATGACCACCCTTAGCACCTTGAGAAGCACCGTCATATCGAGCCCTGTTGGACTCCACACTCCTTTTCCTCCTAAGTTTCTCCCCTTCAAGTTGCTTGGCATAAGCCATGAGCTGAGAAAAGTGCATATCACTGACAAGCATAGTGGTGTGGCATTCTTCATTCACCAACTTAGATATTCCCAACACAAACTTGTTCACCATTACCCTAGAGTCGACAACCAAGTGAGGAGCATATTTTGAGAGCATTTTGAAGTTAAGCGAATACTCCCTTACACTTACATAACCTTTTTTGAGATTCACGAACTCTATCAACTTTTTCTCTCTCAATTCAATAGGGAAGAACCAATTAATGATGGCGGCCATAAATTCCTCCTATGGGACAGTATCATTGTTCTATCTCTAGCTCTCATCGAGTAAACCAAATTTATCCAATGCCCTTGAGATGATAGGCAACAAGTTTTGCCTCATCCTTCGGAATCACCTTTGTAAGAGGAAGCACTTTATATATCTCCCCAATGAATTTTTGGGGGTCCTTTTCTATTTTAGAGCCATAGAACTCTGGAAGGTTCATCCTTGTAAAATCTCTCACACTTGAAGCTGGGGTAGGGGCATGAGGAGTTTTGGCTACTTGATCCAACTAGTTGGTCATGGATTGTACTAACATAGAAATGGCATTTTGGTTTTTGGCATGCATGACCGTTTCTTCTTGGGGAGCTTGAGGAATCGGAGGGGCCGAAGCCTCCTTGGGCGTGGGAGCTCCTTGTGCCATTCTCCTTAGTTGCGGCATGATCTAAAAGAGCTAAATACCACCCATTAGGGAAGGAAACCTTATGTTAAATCTAAAGGACGACAAAGATCATGAAGAAATGAACCATTTCCCAAAATGTCTCATAGCCTCATCTTCATAGTTGTGGTACGATTCACAACCATGGACAAGACTCTACTTGATGTGGTTTATTAGATTTGCGAAGACCATTAACAAACCTAGTGCCTTGATACCAACCTTTTCTCAATCCAAGACTATGGCCTAGATGTGATGCCGATTGGGAAACCCGAATAGAATTCAAATAAGCCTCTTAGCGTATCATTTGCACATCCTTGGATATGGAAGCATAATTAAACAATAATCAAGTAACAAATTATAAAGGAAGCGAGAATTAGGACTCAATCTATGGTATGTTATAGGGAAAAAGATTTGTATGAACAACATAATAAATAAAGTCTAAGGGGAGGGTAAGTATAACTCAGGCTATGAGAATGTTTTAGGGACTTGGTACTTCCATCATAGCATCAACAAACAATAGGCATAGAAGGGATAAAGTGACTAAGGAAAGTCTTTCATAATTACATAAACATAGTTTTATTCAAGCTCAATACATTAATATCCATATCTAATAACACCTCTAGTACGAATGGAACGGGGGCTAAGACATCTCCCAGGCTCACCCATGAAAGATAAAATCAAAAATAGACATGTCTTAATAAAGGCACGAAAATAAAGTCGATATTGTCCCTGTATTGGAGGACTCACCAATAGTAGTCTTAAAAAGATTTGTCTAGCCATGTGGAGGAGGAGGATGAATAGGAGCTCTTGTCCCTACATGGTTAGACCATTTAGGCAAAGCAGTGTGCATTAGTACTTGGAATCTTGATGTTTGTCTCCTCACTAGAAAAATAGTGGTCTACTTCCTAAGGTAAACTAAACTGGACCTCACATAGTGAGTAACTTAACCTAGTTGGATTCACTAGTAAATGCCCATTTAGGAAAAATAATATGAACCTATGGTGGCACATAGTTAAGAGATCAACACTTTATATAAGGACCCTTTAGATGGAGCCCCCACCTTATGTCTCGTTCGGGCTAAGTCTAGTCCAATGGATTACTTAACACATTCATAAATTTAATCATAATCTGAATGACTTATAAAAACATGCTAACATGGTGGGAATAGCTCATTCATGATCTTGATCCCTACAATTGAGCATATACCTTATACTAGAGGGTATAACATTTCATAAACTTGACCCCATTTAATTGGCATTGCACTACACATAAGCATAGAGTTTGTAATATGCTTGACCCCTTCTAGTGAGCTTTAGTTTGTAAATAAGGGTAAAATAGTCATCATACTTGACCCTTTCATGAAGACATTATTCACTCACAAAAGGGTAGAACAAATTATAAGGGCTCAACATTTTACTTACAAATCATAGGAACTTTTCAAGAGTTCAATGAATGCTTAGGAGCTTATTGTTTATCATATCATGCTTGTCTCTTAAAACATGTAATACTTTTTCATCAACATAAGAATCCTTGTCTTGTAAATTTAGTCAAACATAGTGGGTATATGTACATATGCTTAAAATCATGAAATTTAAGAGTATAAGATAAGAGAGGAGTCAAATAAATTCATTTGGAAACTATTTAATTCAACCCACCAACATTGTATAGACATCTCAATTTGGGTTTCATGAAATTCATTTTAAATGTTTACAATCTTTCATAGTTTACATAGTTCATATCACACATAGCTTCAATATAAATAAATCAACTCATGGAATAAGCCTTCAATTGACATTCATGCTTAATCAATCAATACTTGAAGAATACAAACTCAAATAATGTTTATAATGCATAACAAAGTTTACTCATTAAGTATTCAACTTTAAAAATGATGAAATTTTGTAAATAAGGAGGAATGGATTCATGGGTGGAAGAATCCCCATGAATTAAGACAACATACCTATAACTGGAGACTTTCTTTAAGAAAACGTTGAGGCTTCAATTGGGTTCTTGAAATCCAAAGAAAATTCTTGAGATATCTTGGATTTAGATAAGTGAATCTGTTAAGACCCAAGCCTAGGTCCTAGATATCACACGATGCATGGGGAACTCGAAGGTACCCTAAGAAAGCCTCTTAATATATCATTACACATCATTTGTCCCAGAAACAATAAAATAACAACAAGAAACAACAAGAAGGGTATATGGGCTAAGGGATATCTTCCATATCATAAAACATCATAGAGACAAAGAGAGTCAAGGCTCATAGCTTCAATACATAACTTGTCTAACAACACCTCTAAACATAGAACTTAGCGGGGCCAAGACAAGGAACTGGGCTCACACTCATAGTCAAAGCATACAAATAAAGGAAAGAGAGTCCTGGCATAACATAATAGTAAAAGATATCATCCTTAGTGTTGAGGACTCACCACTTAGCTTGAGAGTAATCGTACTAACCACATGGAGGAAGAGGATGATCAAACGAGGCTCCAGTTCCTACATGATAACATCATGTATGTATAGTGTATGCATTAGTACGGTTGGATCTACGAAGTACGTCAAATGTAATGCAACAAAAGATAGCCAACATATTTGAAATACATGTTTAGGCAATAAATTTGCATATAGCAATATGGCATGCATGGAGGATACCTGTAGTAAATCATGCTTACATAGGAACATATTACATCTGTAGGACGAGACTATTAATAATAACCAAGGCCTACCACCTCCTTGGCGAGGCGATTGAGGTACAAACCCTTCAACATGGTTGTACGGGCCTACTACCTCTCAGGCAACGCAATTGAGGTACAACCCCCCAATATGGTTTCATAGGCCTACTAACTCCCAAGTGAGGAAATTGATGTACAAACCCCCCAAAAGTGTTGCATGGGCCTACTACCTTTCGAGCAAGGCAATTGAGGTACATACCCCCACCATGGTGGTTCAGTCCTACTACCCTCTGAACGAGGCATTTGATCAACTTGCAACATTATAGATACCTTTCATGAAATCAACACATTGATACCATCCTTTCATCATCATAAAGTCATTCAAGTCATACGATATACAATAGATCATCAATGGCTCAAGAACCCTAATCTTGACTTTTATCAAACACATGGTGGGTGTGCAATGCTAGTGTAAAACTATGTCATTCAAGAGTGATATCATGCAAGTAAATTCAATATAAAACCATCCACCAACACTTGTTAACATCCTCATACAATATACTTCGAAACCCTTCATCAAATCTCAAGGCAGATCAAAGATTCATAGCTCAAAACATACTTAAACAGTCATACTTTTACAAAACCCCAACATAGTTCATAGTAAAATTCATGATAGAAGACCCATAAGTATAATCAACTTAGAAACATGTAATTTAGGTAAAAAGGAAGCTTGGGCACCATGTGTAAAACACCCAATAGTTGAAAGCAACATACCTTGAGTTTCGAGAATTCTTGATGAAGATTGAAATGGAGACTTGAAGTTTGAGTGAAATCCCAGAGATATGGATGAGTTTTAGGACTTGAAATTTGGGGTAAAATATTTGTCTAAGTGTTTGAGAGAGTATTGGTGAATTTCTTGTCTGATATAAAGGTAAAATATGGCTATGTGTAGGTATTTTTACTCATAAAAAGATATAGGCGCAAACCTAAAAGTCTTGATTGAGATGAATAACCTAAGCAAAATTAACATCATGGCGTGCCCCAACCATGTCACGCTAGGGGCGCACAAAGCTCCCTGGAAATTGTATTTTGGAAATTTCAAATTATGATTCATTTGCTCTAAAATTAGGGTTAGACCCATTTTTCACTCAATTTTTCTCTCTTGATCCAGAATACAAAGTTGGATTTTTGATATAACGCATGGATTTTGAGATATATAGAAATTACGATTCCAAACACTTCCGAGGCACATGTTTTGGCACTTTTTGGGGTCATTTCAATATCACCCCCTTGGGAACATTCATTCCCAAATGTAAAAGAAACATACATAAGAGGAGTAGTTATGAAGAAATCAACCCCAACAAGAATGTATCAAAACACTCAAAACACTATTTTAAAAATCTCAATGTAAGTGTAAAAATCACCATTAACTTTGTCAATGTAAACATGAATGCATGCATATGGCATATAGAGCTAATACATGAGAAATGAAATCCGATAGAACACTTAGAATTAGTACCTTAGTCTTGAATAAAATGGAACAGATAGGGATATCATTTTTGCATGTCCGCTTCTGTCTCCCATGTAGCACTTTCACTTATTGATTCCTTCAAAGGACATTAATAGAAGCCACATCCTTGTTCCTAAACCTCTTCACTTGTCTATCCAAGATCTCTACTAGAACCTCTTCATAAGTCAAGTTGTCTTTCGCAACACCCAAAACATATAATGGGACAATAGCATTTGGATCACCCACACATTTCCTCAACATGGATACATGAAACACTAGATGAACCAAGTCCATTTCACTAGTCAACTCCAACTCGTAGACCACCTTACCAATAATTCTCAACACCCTATAAGGACCCACAAACCTTGGACTTAATTTACCCTTCTTACCAAAATTAACCATAGCCTTCATGGGTGATACCATCAAATAGACCCAATCACCAACTTTAAATTAAAGTTCTCTTGTCCTCACATCGACAAAGGACTTTTGATTACTTTGGCTGTGTTCAACCTTTTTGTAATCAACCTTACCTTCTCTATAGCCTCCATAACTAGATTCGGACCCAACAAATCCATTTCACCCACTTCAAACTACCCAACCGGTGACCTACAACCTCTATCATAGAAGGCCTAAAAAGGATCCATACAATGCTCGAATGATAGCCATTGTTGTAAGAATACTCA
>JAOTQJ010168392.1:0-25902 GCA_025642045.1 Solanum sejunctum | reverse complement strand
CATCAAAATAATGCATATCGGATGGGAACGATGGCGACCTCCAAACGCGCGCCATACCACAGCATAACACCAGAAGTGTCAAATTTCTAGTCTTCACACAAACCCTCAAACGATCTACGTGAACTAGGGCAAAGCTGCCAAGCGTCCACGCATAATAAAGCATAAAGCATAAAGCATAGAGGTCATCATACCAGTTTATGGAGCCGAGGCGATGGTGCCATGCGCTTCCATGAGCCAGGGCGAACTCGGCCCAGCACTCACACACCATGATGTCATCCCATCCCAGCTCCTTATTTCTCCGCTAAGCAAAGCCGGTCCATGGGCAAACCAACCCGCTGTATCCAGCCAACCTCGGAATATATATATATATACAATCGTACTAACGCACAAAATATTCAGCCCGGGAATAGGTGAATGAGGCCAAACGAGCACGAACAAAGTCGTGAGAGTCATATGCAATAAAAATTAATTCAAAACACTTGAAAATATAAAAAATATTCACTTTGAAGTCAAATAGTAATTAGTGAAAGGACCGAAGGAGACTCCTTGGCTCAGCTAGGCGAATGCCACATCGGCTATAGAGAGGGAGTTACTGGGCTATTTGAAGGGGCTTGGAACTTGTATGTGCATAGGCCTTTTCCCGGCGAAACCTGGGAGAAACAAAATCGTGCGCTGGTGCATGGGCGGCCCATTGCTGGCAAAGCGGACAATATATCTACATGTGAGGTCCCGGGTGTTACAGATGGTATCAAAGTCGACTCTCAACCAGTCCAGTGGTGGGGCAAACCTCAGCGAGGATGCTGACTCCCTACAGGGGGTGAGTGCAAGGACCGAAGGAGACTCCTTGGCTCAGCAAAGCGAATCCCACATCGGTTATAGAAAGGGAGTTACTGGGCTATTTGAAGGGGATTAGAACTTACATGTGCATAGGCGTTCGGGCTGTGACAGGTGGTATCAGAGCTGACTCTCGACCAGTCTGATGGTGGGACAAACCTCAGTGAGGACGCTGAGTCCCTATGGGGGGTGAGTGCAAGGACCGAAGGAGACTCCTTGGCTCTGCCAGGCGAATCCCACATCGGCTATAGAGAGGGAGTTACTGGGCTATTTGAAGGGGCTTGGAACTTATATGTGCATAAGGCTTTTCCCGAGGAAACCTGGGAGAAACAAAATCGTGCGCTGGTACATGGGCGGCCCATGGCTTGCAAAGCAGACAATATATGTATGTGTGAGGTCCAGACTGTGACACTCATGACTAGTGAGACACCAAAAAATTGGTGTGGGTGGCCGTGTCACCTCACTTAGTCCCAAACAGAGGAAATCCAATCCTAAGACCATCTACATGGCCCTCTACATGGTCCATGAACTATCACACGGCCCGTGTTGGGTCCAAGTATGATGTGCCTTAGCTTGAAACTCTCTACCAAGGGCCAACCCCTAATTTTGAAGCCAAAGGTCACCCCCAGGAGGCCCTAGACGGGTCATGTGACTTCATACGAACCGTGAGGGCTCCCATGGAACATCACTTTTGTCAAAAATTTCCTGAAACCAAAATTTCCATGCTCCAGTGAGGTCGTACAACATCTGGGTCCTTATATATTGGTATTTGTCTTTGAGTTTGATGTGATGTATGCCATCAGATTGAGGTATGTGTGTCATAATGCCACTTATGTAGATTGAGTCTATTGCTTAAGGACAAGCAATAATTTTAAGTTGAGGGTGCTAATGTGTTTGTCAAAATACAACACTTTTGATGCTTAAAACTTAGAATTTTGGGTGTTCTCAATGTGATATTAGTAGATTTGATGTGTTTTTATGTTTGTTTTGCAGGATTACAAGGTTGGCATGATTTTTGGGCTAAGTGTATAGAATTTGTTGAAGTAGAGGTTCCATAAGACCCATTATAGGATGTAGATACTTTTATGAGCCATAACATTGGTTTCATAACAAATTCCAGCGAAGGGTAATTTTCTAAGTTGAGTCTACGAACATGAAAATGAGTCATGGATGACTTTACAAGCCGTAGACTTGGTATCGTGCCCTGAGGATAAGAAAGTAGAGAGTTGTTGAAAAGTCATTAGATAAAAACCCCTACAGGCCATTGAAATCTATATGGGTCGTAGAGGGTGTTGTAGGTATTAGCACCAGTTTTGAAGAAGCAATCCATGAAAGTCCATTTACGGGTTGTAAAATGTTATACGACTTGTAAAAGCTATTGTGAAGCGTGCCAACCCAGTTGTCCTATTCCATTTTGATTTTGTATTTTAAACACTATAAATAGGTTGTTAAGGTTATTTTTCATGACAAAATAGTTAAGAACAAGTAGAGAACGTGATACAGCTGGTGAAACACTTGTAAAACTTTATTTCATCTTTCAATTTCAATCTTGTTATTCTCATTGAAGAGTTTGGATTCTTTTTGCTTAATTCTCTTGTGTAGGTGCTCAATTATGTCATTCAAAGTTATAAGTCTTGTATTTCTACTTAGCATGAGTAGCTAAATCCACAATTAGGTGTCACAACCCAAGCCTAAGGCCTAGACGTGACACGGCACAAGGAAAACCTAAAGGAACCCCAAGCAAGCCTCGTAGAACATCATTACACATCCTTGGTCACAAAAGCAATAGATACAACATACAAAAGTAAGAATAGGGGCAATGGGACTAAGGGGAAAAGTTTGCACAACATCATAATCAAGAGACAAGAGACAAGCTCATATCATATACATCAAGAACAATAGAGTCAAGGCTCTTAACATAGATATATAACATGTCTAACAAATACCTCTAATACATAGATAAGAGCGCAGGCCAAGACAAAGTAACCGAGCTCACCCAGATACTCAAAATAGACAATAAAAAAGAATATCTCAGTAACTAATAGGAGCAACATAGACTAAGCTCCCCGAAATTCAGGACTCACAAAATAGCTTGAGTAGTGTTGAACTAGTCATGTGAGGAGGAGGATCGACTTGGACACCGGTTCCTACATAGTGACATCATGTTGGTATAGAGTATGTGTTAGCACATTTAAATGTACTAATTATGTAGGATGTAATGCAACAATAGATATGCATCATAATCAAAATGCATAGTATTAAGCAATGGGCATAATATAACAATGTGGCATGTATGATCAATGCTTAGGAAAAACATGCTTAAGTAACCCATGCTCATATTGGATATTATATGTATAGAAGAGACCAAGTAAGTTGTTCAAGGTACAATTCCCTTGGTGGTTGTATGATATAAACCCCTCACATGGTTGATGATAATCACATCTTATCAACACGGTCGTGAGGTACAAACCCCTCACATGGTTGATGAGTACAAATACCAAACATGGTTACCTAGGCTCTTATCCCCCCGGATAGGGTATGGTCTAATGCAACACATTATATAGAGTATATTATATACATAAGCTCATTTCATCATCATATAGTCATTCATACCATATCTCATGATTTGAATCTTCAACTACTCAAACACATCTGGACTTTTTATCAAAGACTTAGAGGGTGTGTAATGCTAGTATAAAACCATGAAATATAGAGATAAAAGCATGCAAGAAAATCCATTTTAAAAGCATCAATCAACACCTTGAAACAACCTTAAGAAATTTACATTAAAACCCCTTCTCAAATCTTACAATAGATCAAAGATTTATAGCTAAAATATAGCAAAACAATCATAACTTTACATAGTTTTAACATAGTATGCAGTGAATTTCATAATATTCAAGACACATTTGTAAATCAACTCTAAATCATGCAATTTGAGTAAAAGAAGGCTTGGGTACCATGGTGAAAGGAACCCATAAAAGAAACCTACATACCCTAGCTTAGAGGTGAAGATGGTGAAGATTGGGGATGAAGACTTGAAGCATGAAGAAGAACTTTGACGGAGAACCTTAGCTTAGGATGAAGGTTTGGGACTTTAGTTTGGAGAGTGAAAAAATGACTAAGTGTTTGAGTGAGTATTGGGAAATATTTAGAATGATATGAGGGTGAAATTTGTCTAAGTATAGGTTAAAATACGTTTAGAGACACTTAGGCCCAAGACTTAGAGGTCTTGGACCAAGCTTAAAAAAACAGTCCCCAAATGATCTGGGGCGTGTTGCAAAAACCCCTCTGGAATTTGCACTTTCGAAAATCATAATTGCTAATCATTCGCTCTTAAATTAGAGTTAGACCCTTTCTCACCTAATTTTGACCCCTTGATCATGAATATGAAGTCAGATTTTCAAAATAATGAATGCATTTTGAGATATATTGAAACTAAAATTCTGGGCATTCCGAGTCACATTTTTGGGCACTTTTTGGGGTTGTTTCAATATCTCCCCCTTTAGAACATTCGATCGAGAATTTAAAAGAGACATACAAGAGAACAATGATCATATTCAATATCTCTCCCTTTAGAACATTCGATCGAGAATGTAAAAGAGACATACAAGAGAACAATGATCATAAACAAATCAGCCCCAACTAAAATGCAACATCACATTTAAAACAATATTTTCAAAATCTCAACATGAGTGTAAAATCATCATAACTTGCCAACTTAAACATGCATGCATATGAATGGCATAGGGGCTGAAATACAAGACTTGAAATCACATAAAGGACAGGGACTTAGGATTAGTACCTTAGGCTTGATTGGAGTGGAGAAGTTAAGGATACCACTTTTGCATGTCCGCTTTGGCCTCCCTAGTAGAACTTTCGATTTATTGGTTCCTCCGAAGGACCTTAATGGATGCCATCTCCTTGTTCCTCAATCTCTTCACTTGCCTATCTAGGATCTGAACCGGAACCTCCTTATAAGTCATGTTATCCTCAATAACACCCACAACATCAAGAGGCACATTAGTAGTAGGATCACCAAAATGTTTTCTCAACATAGAGACATGAAACAACGGGTGAACCGAATTTATTTCACTAGGCAACTTCAACTCATAAGCTACCTTGCTAACCATTTTCAAGATCTCATATGGACCAACATATCTTGGACTCAACTTCCCCTTTTTACCAAAATAGACCATACCTTTCATTGGAGAAACCTTCAAGTAAACCTAATCTCCCACTTTGAATTCAAGGTCTATTTTTCTCACATCTGCATAAGATTTTTGAAAACTTTGGGCTGTTCTCAACCTTTCCCTAGTCATACAAACCTTCTCAAGAGCTTCCATAACAATATATGGTCCCAATGAAGCCACCTCTCTAACCTCAAACCAACCAATCGGTGATCTACAAGTATCCCATAAAGAGCCTCAAAAGGAGTCATATCAATACTAGAGTGATAAATATTATTGTAGGCCAACTCAATCAAAGGAAGATAGTTATCCCTACTACCCCCAAACTCTAATACATAAGCCCTTAGCATGTCTTCAAGGGTTTGAATGGTTCTTTCAGCTTGGCCATCTGTTTGAGGGTGGAAGACCGTACTAAGGTGGACTTTTGTACTAAGACTCTTTTGAAAAGACATCAATAAGTGTGAAGTAAATTATGAACCATAGTCAGATAAAATAGACAAAAGAACACCATGCAACCTTACTAACTCATGGACTTGCATACTCTTCAGCCCTATATGTTGTCTTAACTAGTAGAAAGTGAGCCGATTTCGTCATCCTATCAACCACCACATAAATGGAATCAAAGCCCTTTCTAGTCTTGGAAAACCCAACCACAAAATCCATATTAATCACCTCCCACTTCCAAGTGGGAACCTCTATGTCTTGGGTTAGGCCACCCGGCCTTTGATGTTTGACTTTAACTTGTTGACATCTATGACAACAAGAAAGGAATTAGGCAATGTCCCTTATCATGCCTCCCAACCAATACACATCCCTCAATTTTATATATATTTTGGTGGAACAAAGGTGGATAGCATAAGAAGAATTATGGGTTTCATCAAGAATTTTCTCCCTCAAATCATCAACACAAGGCACACACAACCTACCTTGGTATCTAAGGGCATCATCTCCTCCTTGAGAGAAAATGTATACTTTTCCCTCTTTCACCAAGGCCTTCAATTCAAGCAAGGAGGAGTCAAGATCTTGTTTTGCTATCACCTCATCAACCAAGGAAGATTTGGTACCATCAACAACAACAACATCATCACCCACTTCCTTCAACCTAACCCCCAACCTAACCAATCTATGTAATTCTCTAGCCACTTCCCTATCACTTTCATCAATATGAGATAGGCTACCCATGTATACTCGACTCAAAGCATTTGTCACGACATTTTCCTTACCTAGATCATAATGCACACTCAAGTCATAAATTTTTGAGAAGTTCTAGCCATCTTCTTTGTCTCAAGTTCAGATCTTTTTGAGAGAAGACATATTGAAGGCTCTTATTATTGGTGAATATATCAACATGCACCCCATACAAGTAATGATGCCAAATCTATAATGCAAACACAATAGCGGCCAACTCTAGATCATGGGTAGGGTAGTTTCTTTCGTGTACCTTGAGTTGTCTAGAAGCATAAGTGATGACCTTACCATTTTGCATTAGCACACAACCCACACAAACTCAAGCCTATCCTTTGATGTTTGAAAGCTTCACTCACATTCATCTATCCACACAAATTGTAACGACCCCAAAAAGTGCTCGAAAATGTGCCTCGAAAATGCCAAGAATCTTAATTACCATATATCTAAAAATTCGTTCATTATTTTAAAAATTTGACTTCATATTCTTGTTCAGGGGGTCAAATTGAGTAGGTAATGGGTCTAATCAAAATTTTAGAGCAATCGTATCAAAATTTAAAAATTGCAAAAAATACAATTTAGGAGGGTCAACTTTGAAGGGGCATATCTCTTAGTACACAACAAACTGGTGGGCCACAACCACTAAAATTAACACCATATGAAATAGCTTTCTAATAAAGTTTGTTACTCCTCATTCTGAGTTCCGGTGAAGGATTTATGCGCATTTTCATAGAACTCATTTTTGCAAAAAATGGAGATTCTAGTGGGGTTTTCGCATTGCCTCCGCGATGCGCCTCTGTTGTTTTTAGTACCTATTTTAATTTTTTTGGTCCAAGACTTATAAGTCTTGGACCCAAGGGTTTCCATACGTGTTTTTACCTATAGCCTTATTTCATCCTCATATAATCCTTAACATTTTCCAATATCCTCTCAAACACTTAGACTCACATTTTACCCTAAATTCAAGTCCTAAACTCAAGACCAATCTTAAGGATTTCATTAAGGATCTCATTCAAGCTTCAAGTCTCCATCTTCAATCTCTTTCAAAGGTTCTCCAAAGCTAAGATATGTGTTGTTGAACCATGGAGTCCTTTCACCCGTGGTTCCTAAGCCTCCTTTTTACTAATATTGCATGATTTAAAGTTGGTTTTTCATGTGGGTCTTGTATATTAAGAAATTTACTGCACAGTGATTTTAGTTCATGAAAGTATAATTGTCTTAGCATGTTTTGAGCTCTAGATCTTGGATCTAATATTGGATTTGATGAGAGATCTTGATGTGAATGTCTTGGGGGTGTTGCAAGGCATTGATTGATGGATTTACAACACATTTTCCTGCATGATTTTTATCTCTAAATTGCATGGTCTTTTACCCCCATGACACACACTTAAGGTATTTGATAAAATGTCCGATTAGGGTTTCTTGAGGAATTGAAGGTCCAAAGCATAACATATGATAAGAATGATGTTATAATGATAAAATGAGATTATGTGTATGAATATTCCTATATGAAGTATTGTATTAGAGCTTATGATAAATCCTATATAAAGTATCGTATTAGACCATGCCCAATTTGGGGGAGGAGGGTCAAGAACCCGGGTAATTGAGATGAGGGTTCGTACTCATCCACCAAGGTGATGGGGTGGCAATATCACCAACCGAGATGAGTTTTAGTACTCATCCACCTAAGTGATAAGGTGGCATCATCACTAACCTACCAAAGCATTGTACATTAGGAAATCTAGCTTAGTCTCTTCTACACGTATAATGTCCTATATAAACATGAGTTACTTAAGCATATTTTACTTATTTATTAAACATACATGCCATTGTGCTATAGTATGCCTATTATCTATTGTACGCATTTTGAATATGAAACCTATCTATTATTGCATTGCATCCCACATACTTAGTACATTCAGATGTACTAACACATAATCTATGCCTACATGATATTACCATGTAGGAACTGGAGCTCCTATTAATTCTTCTTGTGGATAGATGGATTGTTCAAGTTAGCCTTTGGTGAGTCCTCCATTCCAAGAACAATGACTATTCTCTTATACTATGTTCTAAGACTATCTTTCTTTAATATATGTATTAAATGCGAGGGTGAGTCTAGTTGTTTGTCTTGGCCCCCACTCCTATCTTTTTAGTAGAGGTGTTGTGGGACATGTTATGTATTATGCTTAAGCTTTGACTCACTTATGATATTCAAGCTATTTAAGTATAAATCTCTCTCTCCCTTAGTCCCTATTCCCCTTGTTTATATTTCTTATGTTGTTTTACATTGGTTCCGCAACTAAGGATGTGTAATGATATGCTATGAGGCTTATTTGGGGACCCTTTGGGTTCCCCATTCGCTGGTCACGTCTAGGCCCTAGGTTTGTCTAGGATGCTATGAGATGTTTTAGGAAATGTTTCCCTTCTTCATGGTCTATGTTGTGCTTTAGAAGTTACATAGTGCTTTCCCCTCTAACGTATAATCTTTTTCTTTTAATTGATCATGATGCTTCAAAGAGGAAGGCGAATGAAGGTAAGTAGAAGGTTTTGATTTTGATGGATCTAAGTTTCACTATTTCTTCTCTATTCTTTTAGTTACTGGTGGGACTTCTTATGTGCCCAAGTGGTTGTGTTGATCTTTGGTGTCTATTCTCCTTTTTGGGTATATTGTTTCTAGAAAGTTCATAGGTGTTGATCCGAGTTTGTATTGCCTTACGTCTTCCTTTATGGCTTGTTGGATTTGATTTGGTGGATTTTGAAGTTGTACTTGGAGTGGAATAGTTGTATGCATATTGTGTCTCCATGGATGGTGGGACCTGTAGAGTTAGAACTTGACTCCCTAATGTGCCCATCTTTGAGTGGGAGGTTGTTAAATGGTAGCAAGGGAGGTCGATCCATTTGATGCCCTAAGCGTATAGTTGGTCTCTAGGGGTTGCATTTTCCATCTTATGAGAATTGTAGGTGTTGAACCTAAGTTGTTTTTTCTATAGAATTGTAGTTGGTAGTGGATGAGGCTTCGAATGTCCTTTTATAAATTTTGAATTTTGGCGTAGTGTCCTTTGATTTGGCTAGTACACCGGTTATGCCTATAAGTCTCATGAGTAAGATCTTTGGTCCCTACTCTAATAGCTTTATGGTGATTTTAGTGATGATAATGTGGTTCATTCCCTAAGGACGTTATGCATGACATTCATTTGAGGGTAGTACTACAAGTTTAAGGAAGAAGGTTGGGTGCTAGTAGGAGAGATGGGAATTTTGGTGGTAAGAAGTTGCCTTTCTAGGTTGTGTGGTGCCAATTGATGGTATTAGGGTGGACCTTAGTAAGACAAAGGTGATTAGAGATTAACGTAGACCTTTGGCTTCATCGAATATTAGGAGCCTCTTGGGTTTACTGGCCTATCACTGGAGATTGTGAGTAGGTTCTCTTCTATTGTTGCTCCTATGACTTAGTTGACCCTGTGTAAGGCCATGTTGTGATCGATGTTTTGAGTAGGCTGATTTAATAGGTCTGGGAGTTGCTATTTCTTGTGTTATTCCTTGCTGCTAGCAGGATTCATGTGTATGTTGGTTGATCCTTCATCTCTTCTATTTTCAAGAAAACCTACACGGATATTACTTATTTTAACTTGGGATTTGAATATTATGAATCCTAAAATTCTATTGATGCATGGGTAGTGATTATTTGATCATTTTAATGTGATCTAAACTGTTATATGAGGATTTACTTTAGGCTTATGAAGTTATAAGTATGCATGTTCCCCTTTTGAAATTATTTACGCATGAGAGATTACACTATGTATTTAAATATGGAATTAATTATCTTTTCACTTCAAGTTCATATTGTAAATGTTGATTTTTAAATGAAGTCTTAATAACCCATGTCATTTCCTCATTATTCATAGCATATGCATTTATGTACACGAATTATTTTGAAAAAAATTACGATATGGGTAAGCCTAATTTTATTTTATGGTATAATTTTGATAAAAGGTTGGTTATGACAATATTGTGATCACATATGTCTTTGATTTTGGATCTTTAAGCACTTGGGTACTTGTACCATTTTGTGTATGAATGGGCTATTCCTATGTATGAGTATAATGACTATGAAATTATGATTTTGTGTATGAATGGGCTATTCCTATGTATGAGTATTATGACTATGAAATTATGATTTTGGCATGTGAGCCTAAATATGAATTATTATGGATGGTGTTTGACTTTTAAGCCTAATTGTGCATTGAAATGATTTGGAAAATGACTATTGCCTCTTTGAATGTATGTAAATGCATATTATAAGTATTTTTGTGGAATGACGACTTAGCTTGATGGGTTGGAGATTTTGGGGTAGTTGGACTACTTGCATAGCATGCTTTTAATGAGTGTAGAACCGATAAGGTTATAATATGATGGGTTGGAACTAACTAGGTTCATGAGTATAGTAAGCCCTTATAGTAGGCATTGTATGTCCCTAGTTGGATAGTTTGGAGTGCGAGAAATGGCCTTATTGAGTCAATCCGAAAGTTTTACTCAAGAGGAGTGAGTTTTGTTTTCTTAAGAAGGGAGTTGAATTAATAGTTTGTAAGTCCTTATAGGGTGTAGAGGGAGGTTGGTAAAGATTGGTTAAAGTTTGGGGATCGCCTTTGGGTGTAGATATTAGTTCATTGGGTTTTTCATGCTTCTATGTTGAGAGGATGTGTTGGTGACTCTAGTGTTATAGAACATTTTGAGTTTGCGGGTGCTATGGAGGGTAAGTTGGCTTAGGAAAAGGTCCCAGTGGGGTGTTAGATGGATGAGTGGTGAAGTTGTTGATAAGGATGTAACACTTCAAGGCCCTTTGGAAGAGTTGTCTATTCGTATGTGTCTCTCGAGGAGTTGGAACGGGCATGGAGAAGCAATATCTGTATCTCTTTCACTCTATTCAAGCTTATGATGACATGCCAAGTCCTTTCTATGATTCTAAGTCCTATGTTTCAGCCCAATGTCATCCACATGCATCCATGTTTAAGATGACAAGTTTATAATGGTTTTACCCTTATGTTGAGATTTTGAGAATGGTGTTTTAAATATAGTGTTGCATTATTGTTGGGGCTGATTTGATCATGATCACTCTTCTCACAGACATTTTTTTCACATTCGGGGAAGAATATTCCCAAGGGAGAGATATTGTAACGACCCCAAAAATTTCCCGAAAATGTGCTTCGGAAATACCCAAAATCTTAATTTCCATATATCTAAAAATTCATTCACTATTTCAAAAATCTGACTTCATATTCTTGTTCAAGAAGTCAAATTGAGTGGGAAATGGGTCTAACCCAAATTTTAGAGCAACTATATCAGAATCCAAAAATCACAAAAAATGCAATTTATGAGGGTCAACTTTGACGAGACATATCTCTTAGCACACAAAGAAATAGCACACGACCTACCAAATTAAAGCACTTTGAATTATCTTCTGATTCACTTGGTTTCACATCATTCTAAGTATGGATGAAGGATTTATGCCCATTTTCATAGAACTTATCGCCTTCGTGATACGCCCCTGTTATTTTTAGTGCTTGTTTTGATTTTTTCTGTCCAAGACTTATAAGTCATGGTCCCAAGGGTTCCCATACGTGTTTTTACCTATACTTAACATTATTTCACCCTCATATCATCCTTAATATTCCCCAATATTCTCTCAAACACTTAGACTCATATTTCACCCTAAATTCAAGTCCCAAACTCAAGACCAATATTAAGGATTTCATCAAGGATCTCATTTAAGCTTCAAGTCTCCATCTTCAATCTCTTTCAAAGGTTCTCCAAAGCTAAGGCATGTGGTGTTGAACCATTGGGTCCTTTTACCCATGGTTCCTAAGCCTCCTTTTTACTAATATTGCACAATTTAAAGTTAATTTTACATGTGGGTCTTGTATATTAAGAAATTTTACAAGTATGGTTGTCTTAGCTTGTTTTGAGATTTAGATATTGGATCTAATGTTGGTTTGATGAGGGATCTTGATGTGAATGTCTTGGGGGTGTTGCAAGGTATTGATCGATGGCTTTACAATAGATTTTCTTGCATGATTTTATGTCTAAATTGCATGGTCTTATACCCCCATTACACACCCCCAAAGTGTTTGATAAAATGTCTAGTTATGGTTTCTTGAGGAATTAAAGGTCTAAAGCATGAGATATGATATGAATGATATTATGATGTTTAAATGAGCTTATGTATATGAATATTCCTACATGAAATATTGCATTAGAGCATATGATAAATCTTATATAAGTGTTGTATTAGACCATGCCCAATTTGTTGGGTCAAGAACCCGGATTATCGAGGGGAGGGTTCGTACTTCTCCACCTAGTGATGGGGCAGCATCATCAGTAACCTACATGGGGTTTTATACTCATCCCCTAAAATAAGGGTTCGTACTCATCCACCTAGGTGATAGGGCAACATTATCACCAACCAAGATGAGGATTAGTACTCATCTACCTAAGTGATGGGGCAGCATCAGTACTAACATACCAAAGGGTTGTACATTTGGAAATCTAGCTTGGTCTCTTTTAGACATATGATATCCTATATGAGCATGAGTTACTTAAGCATATTTTACTTATGCATTTAACATACATGCCATTTTGCTATACTATGCCTATTGTCTATTGTATGTATTTTGATTATGAAGCCTATCTATTATTGCATTGCATCCCACATACTTAATACATTCAAATGTACTAACGCATACTCTATACTTACATCATGTTACCGTGTAGGAATCAGAGCTCCTATTGATTCTCCTTGTGGTTATACGGATTGTTCAAGTTAGCCTTTGTTGAGTCCTCCATTCTGGGGATAATGACCATTCTCTTATACTATGTTCTAAGACTATCTTTTTTTATTTATGTATTAACTATGAGGGTGAGCCCGGTTGCTTGTCTTGGCCCCCACTCTTATCTATGTAGTAGAGCTGTTGTGGTACATATTATGAAAATGTATTATGCTTGAGCTTTGACTCACTTATGCTATTCAAGCTATTTAAGTATAAATCTCTCTCTTCCTTAGTCCCTATTCCCCTTGATTATATTACTTACGTTGTTTTACATTGCTTCCGCGACTAAGGATGTGTAATAATATGCTATGAGACTTGTTGGGGGTCCCTTTGGGTTCCACATTCGCTAGTCATGTCTAGGCCCTAGGCTTTGGTCATGACACAAATTTAACCTTTTTTGAGTCAATTTGGTCATAGTGGATGCAATGGAGGAGAACCCCTTCACAAATCTTCTATAGTAACTCGCGGGGCCCATAAAGTTCCTAATATCCTATGGTGTCAATGGTCTAGGCAAATTCCTAATTACATAGGTTTTCTTAGGATCTATTTTCATACCATCGCCTGACACCACATGACCCAAGAATGCAACCTCTTTCAACCAAAACTCACACTTGTCATATTTGGCATACAATTTCTCCTCTCGCAACCTTTGCAACACAACCCTCAAATAACCTATATGGTCCTCCCTAATATGTGAATAGATCAATATATCATCAACGAAGACCACAATAAAGGAATCAAGGTAAGGTTTGAAAACCCTATTCATTAGAAGCATGAAGATGGCCGGTGCATTAGTCAACCAAAACATATTACAACAAACTCATAATGCTCATATCTATTCCGAAAGGCCATCTTAGGAATACCACACTCCCTCACCCTCACTTGATGATATTCGGACCGAAGAATGTTAGAGAAGAAGCTAGCCCTTTGCAATTGGTCAAACAAGCCATCAATCCTTGGAAAAGGATATCTATTCTTTATGGTGACCTTGTTGTGTTGTTGGTACTCAATGCACAATCTAAGTGACCCATCCTTCTTTTTCAAAAACAACACCGAAGCACCTCAAGGTGATTGACTAGGTCCAACAAATCTTTCAATTGCTCTTTTAACTCTTTCAACTCCATCGGGGCCATACGATAAGGGGAAATAGAGATAGGTTAAGTGTCAGGAAGGAGAGTTATGCCAAAATCTATTTCCCTTTTGGGAGGAACACTGGGAAGGTAATTTGAGAAGACATCAATATATTCATTTACAATAAGGACCGACTCAATGGAAGTGACATTGGACTTCACATCTTTAACCCTTATAAGATGATATAAACATCCCCTAGAAATCAACTTATGGGATATATGAAATGAATCAACCCTTGACCGCCATATTTTGGATTTCCCATTCAAGACGGGTTATACAATCAATAGAAGCATAGTAGGCGTGCAAGCAATCCATCCCAAGAATGACATCAAAATTTATCATTTCTAATTCAACAAGTTCACAAGGTAACAACTTATGCAAAATGCAAATAGAAAAACTCCTATAGACTTTTAGCAACAATAGAAGCACAATAGGAGTAGACACTTCATATGACTCATACAACAACTCAGGGATTACATGAAACTTTTTAGCAACAAGAGGGATAACAAAGGAAAGATTAATCAAAGCATACACATCAAAGTCAAAGATTTTCAACATACAGGTAACGGCATCGGGGACCTCACCAACCCCTTGTCTTCCATATAGAACATAAAATTGATTGAGCCTTAGGGAACCACCTTGAGTACCACCTCTCCCCAATGGGACTAGATTAGCACCCCGGACCTTGTCACGATTTCTTGGACAATCTACCTTCTGGTAACCAAGCTCCCCATATTCATAGCATGCATTAGAACCCTTCAAACATGGGCCTCCATGGCTCCTTCCACATTTAGGGCACACATCTATAGGAGACACCCCACCAACACCATGACGCCTAGGGAAATCATTAGGAAACCCCCTATTAGTAGCATGAGGAGGCCCTTATCCTTGATGAAATTTAGCACCCGTTTAGAATTTACCCTTAAATCAGGACCTCTTGCCCTCATGCCCCCTTCTCTTTATCAATTTCTCCTCCTCTATTTGCTTGACATAGGTCATCAACTGAGATAAGTCTATGTCACTAATTAGCATGGTGGACCAGCATTCTTCAATTACCAGGTCGGAGACCCCCATCATGAGCTTATTCATCCTAGATATAGGATCGGACACCAAATAAGAAGCATACTTTGAAAGTTGATTAAACTTGAGGGCATACTCCCTCACACTCATAGCGCCTTGATCGACCACCAAATGAGGAGCATACTTTGAAAGTTGATTAAACTTGAGGGTGTACTCCCTCACACTTATAGCGCCTTATTTCAAGTTCCTAAACTCTACCAACTTTACTAGTCTAAGCTCAAGAGGGAAAAACTGGTTAACAAAGGCCAATTTGAACTTCTCCCAAAGCACCTCATTACCAAGCCCCTTCTCACCCTTCCATTGATCATACCATATTTGAGCTACCCCTTTGAGTTTGTATGCCGCTAACTCTGCCTTTTCATTTGGTCCAACACCCATGGTATTTAAGATTTTGTAGACCTTATCAATGAACTCTTGTGGATCTTCATCCACCCTTAACCTATAGAGAATTGGAGTATTCGTCCTCATGAAATTTCTTAACCTAGCTCCTAGGGTAGTAGCATGAGGGGATTGGGCCCCTTGATTGACTTTGTTGGCCACCACTTGAGCAATTATAGCGACAGCATCCCGAAGCTCACCATTGTTAGGTTGCTCCGCGGGAGTTTGGGCCCTTTGTCCTCGAGTGTTTAGAATGATCTAGCATAGCAAAGAACAATCGTTAGGGAAAAACTTACCACAACTCTATAGCACGACTTAAAATATGAAAAAGAGAAATATTTCCTAAAAAGTCTCATATCCTCCTACTCCTAGTCATGGCACACTTCACAACCATGAATAAGACTCTAATTGACGTAGCGGGTTGAACTCCGAGGATATATCAACCTAGTGCTTTGATACCAAGTTTGTCATGACCCAAGCCTAGGGCCTAGATGTGACACGGTTCAAGGGGAACCTAAAGTAACTCTAAGCAAGGCTCTTAGAATATCATTACACATCCTTGGTCGCGGAAACAATAGATACATCATACAAAAGTAAGAATAAGGGTAACGGGACTAAGGGAAATGCTTGCACAACATCATAATCAAGAGACATGAGAGAAGCTCATATTATAGACATCAAAAATAATAGAGTCAAGGCTCTTGACATAGATAAATAACATATCCAACAAATACCTCTAATACATAGATAAGAGCAGGGGCCACGACAAAGTAACTGGGCTCACCCTTATACTCAAATTAGAAGAATGTCTCAATAAATAATAGGATCAACATAGACTAAGGTCTCCAAAATGGAGGACTAACCAAATAGCTTGAGTTGTGTCGAACTAGTCATGTGGAGGAGGAGGAGGATCAACTTGGACATCAATTCCTACATGGTGACATCATATAGGCACAGAGTAAGCATTAGTACGTTTAAATGTACTAAGTATGTATGACGAAATGTAATAATAGATAGGCATCATAATCAAATTGCATAGTATTAAGCAATAAGCATAATATAACAATATGGCATATATAAGCAATGCTTAGGTAAGACATGCCTAAGTAACTCATGCTCATATAGGATATCATATATGTAGAAGAGACCAAGATAGTTATTCGAGGTAGAAATCCCTTAGTGGTTGTATGGTATAAACCCCTCACATGGTTGATTATAATCATACCTTATCAACATAGTGGCAAAGTACAAACTCCTCACATGGTTGGTGAGTACAAACACCCAACATGGTTACCCGGCCTCTTATCCACTCGGATCGAGTATGGTCTAATGCAACACTTTATATAGAGTATATCATATATATAAGCTCATTTCATCATCATATAGTCATTCATATCTTATGCTTGGACCTTCAACTCTTTAAGAAACCATATCCGGACATTTTATCAAACACTTAGAGGGTGTGTAATGTGAGTATAAAACCATGAAATATAGAGGTAAAATCATGCAAGAAAATCTATTGTAAAACCATCAATCAATACCTTGCAACACCCTAAAGCAATATACATTAAAACCCCTTCTCAAATCTTACAATAGATCAAAGATTTATAGCTCAAAACATAGTAAAATAGTCACAACTTTACATGGTTTTAACATAGTGTGCAGTAAATTTCATAATATGCAAGATCCATTTGTTAATCAACTTTAAATCATGCAATTTGAGTAAAAGGATACTTGGGTATCATGGGTGAAATGAACCCATAAAGAAACCCACATACCATAGTATAGAGGTGAATTTGGTGAAGATTGGGGATGGAAATTCAAACCTTAAAGAAGAACCTTCAAGGAGAACCTTTGCTTGGGATGAGAGTTTGGGACTTGAGTTTGGGAGTAAAAGTATGACTAAGTGTTTGAGTGAGTATTGAGAAATATTTAGGATGGTATTAGGAAGAAACTTGACTAAGTATAGGTAAAAATACATTTGGAAACACTTAGGTCCAAAACTTAGAGATCTTGAACCAAGCTTAAAAAAATAGTCCCCAAATGAACTAGGTCGCGTCGCGAGGGGGTCGCAGAAACCCCTCTGGAATTTCCACTTTCAAAAATCATAATTGCTAATATTTTGCTCTTAAATTGGGGTTCAATCCCCTTTTACTTAATTTTGACACCTTGATCACGAATATAAAGTTGGATTTTTAAAATAACGAATGGATTTTGAGATATATGAAAATTAAATTATGGGCATTACGAGACATATTTTTGGATACTTTTTGGGGTCATTTCACTAGGTTTGTGGGAACCATGAAAAAGTAACAAGGAAAAATTGGATAAATCATAATTCTTGAAAAGTGTGCATGCATGTATTAATAATTCCCTTTGTATTGGAAGATTTCTAATGATAGCCAACATTAGAACCCTCCTAGTGTTACTGACTGGATGAAGGTAGTAATGAATTGGAAAAAAGATTAATTAACAAGATTCAATCAAAGTTTTCATGTAATTAATCGATATGGGCCAAGGAGAGTTTGTACTGGAACAATAGGTAAGGGTTAGTAATGTCACATTGCAGGGATGGACCAAATCTTGTATTGAAATTCACTTTTTGCCTGAACCAAAGGTTTAGGTGAACTTAACTTACCTTTATGCATGCTACAATTTGGAAAAGAGTTTGATTATCTTGTAATACTAAGTTAGGGAATCATTGGTGTCACGCCCGAAAGACCCATTACGGCGGACTGGCACCAGTTGCCTATAAGGCTCGGGAGAATCAACCTATATCTATGTGCTTTCTATACATACTATAAGAGATTTCTACCTTTGACATGCCTTAAAGCAGATAAACAGTGATAACAAGTCAAAAGAACTGTATATGACTAGGTCATTGGGGCCACGATATTTAAAGTACGAGACATGAACACACTTTACTTTACATAGTCTACAAAGTCTCTAAATAAAAGAAAAATGTCTGATAAGGGTCGGGATAGGCCCTGCCTCAACAAACTATGCAATAAAAACACGTAAGCTCTAGACATAGACAAAGCCCTGAAGCAACCTGGAGCTTAGTAACAGTCGCTGAATGTCTTGTACTTCCACTGGGGAGATCTACTAGCATCTGTACCTGCAGCATGAAATGCAGGTCCCCCGTAAGGGATATTAGTACGAGATAATATATTGAGTATATAAGGAAGGATACACTATATATAAAGTAATAACTTAAATGAAACCATGCACCGGTGTAGGATTTAGGACCACCTTTGGTCATACTGTGGAATATTGTACTTTATGTTCTTTATATTACTTTATCTTTATTGTATAATCTGTGCATAGTTGTAAAACAAATGACCACTGATCAGTGGTAAAACTGTATCAGATTTGTCTCTGGCTATGTTATACTCAACCCCTCGGGCTACCCCCCGTTGATAGGATCATCCCTAGCTAGATGCTCTCTCCACCCCTCGGGCTACCACCTACCAAAAATTATATACTTTATTTTTCAATTACCTTTGAGATGATTCTTTCGATGGCCATAATATTAGAGCTGTAGTGGACTATATATGTAACATGTGACATGTGGATAATCACACAAGACATCATGACAATGAAAAGAGTACATTACACAAATGATGAAATACTCATGAAATGGATAACTCGTGAACTTTACTCTGTAACAAGAACTCATGTTACTTGGTATCTAAACATGTATGCAGTTTTGAAGGGGACTATGTATGGAATCATATGAACATGTAAAAGCGTGGAGACATGGTTAATAGTTGTATCAGAGTTGGTGAATGCTTTTATGTACCAAGGAGAGATCTATGTTACATGCCAAGTGATACGATCTCAAGTAACCTTACATACCTCATCTCAGATGTTGTTACTATCTCAAGATAACCTTCTCTTCCTCCAAATACATATCTACAACATAGTAGATGATAAAACTAGCATTAATAGCCAATAGATACACCTTGGCATCCCAATCACATAAGAAAACAATACATGGGCAGCAAGCGGGTGATTATAAATCCGAGCGTATTCCTTTAACCTTACCGCCCCTAATCGTACTTTCTAATACACATTTGCATGTACACATCATATACAGCCTATTTTAATGTCAGAATAGTCTTACAATAGCTCACAAAGTACAACACATCACAATTCCACACAGTCTAAAAATGGACACCATAATGTTACCTTCCTTCGCTACATTTCGACGTCGACAACTCCAAACTTATTCCAAATTTAACCAAACTGATCCAGCAACATTTACACATATAAACAGACCTAAAATAGTCTTGTAATAGCATTTAACAAGTTATGAAGAACGTGATCTAATAGCTTTATATACAACAGCCCGCAAGTTTCAATCAACATAACACTAAAGATAACTCGATAAGATGCGCTTGTTAAATGAAAATAAAATCAGGGTATCAACCTTAGGGTGATGTTTATAACTCAAACCATGTTAAGAACACCAAGTTCTCTTCATAATGCAACTGATAAACCATAGAGAAATCAACAAAACAAAAGGAAAAAGTGCAGCAACTTATCACATAGAATCTGTCCAGATTTTCCAGCACCAACATACTAGAATATACTTTTTGTTTTTCATAGGTAAACCATACTAAACACATATGTAAACATACTTACCACTTACTTAAAGGTTATGGCTTATACAAGAACCCTAGAAGTCCCCTTTAACTGCTTTACAAAGTGAAGAAATGTTGAGAGAACTTTGAAGACAAATCTTTCTTTTTTTGTGAGTTCAAATTGAGATTGAATTGTAGAGCTGCTTTGGAGCTCTTTATAAAGAGGTCTTTGGCCGACCTTCTGTTGACGTTTTGACCACCTCGCACCACAAATTATCAAGATTGTTATCCACCAGCTTGGTCCTCACACTTGTGCCTAAATGGGTCTCCAAGTTGATGGGCTTGGGCTGCCTATTTTCCAATTTTCTCTTCACTTAGTTTTGTTTCCAATTAGCCAAGTGGGTTGTGGTGTATTTGGGACCTTTTTAATATTCTCCTTTGGCTGATCATATAGACCATTTATAATATTAAAACATTGGCCAAAGTTACACTCTTAATATGGACTTTACTGATAATCAAGCTTGGACAAATTCGACATTGAGCCTTGTCTCCGTTTAACTAACAAATTTAATCTAAGCAAGTAGGTGACTCACCTACTAGCTTCCTAAGTCCTACAAGTACCTTGATTCTCTCACTTCATTTTAACTCCACAATCTACTCAATTCAACACAAAACATGCATACACATAACCCTCTTAAGCGTTAGACGCACATGTAGCCCATTAACACAAGATTCAAGCACTTTTGAAAATTAGCGCTAATTTGACCAAACCATGTCATGTTTCATTTGAATTGTACTAGTATTGTAAGGTGTGGGGTGTTACGTCCTCCCCCCTTAGGAATATTCATCCTCAAATGTTAGCACAATTGTATAGCCTAACCTGTACTTACATAAACTTTTGACAACATATTAAGTATTCAATCACATGTACCTATTAGTGTCCCAATTCTGTGTGTTGGACTTCCTCTTTAGCTTAAAATAAGTAATGATACTTTGATTTCATCGCGTCCTCAGCCTCCCATGTTATCTCTTTGGCTTGCTTGTTCCTCCAAATTACTTTAACTGAAGCTATTTCTTTATTCCTTAGCTTCTTAACTTGATGATCTAGAATAGCAACAGGTACCTCTTCATAGGTGAGACCTTCTGTAACCTGCACAACCTCAATAGGAGTGATACGGGATGGGTCACCTATGCATTTGCAAAGCATTGAGACATGAAAAACTGAATGAACCATTAAAAGCTCTTGAGGTAACTCTAGTTCATATGCAACTTGCTCGAACTTCTTAATAATCTGATATGGCCCTATGTAGCATGGACTCAGTTTTCCTTCTTACCAAATCTCATAACCCCTTTAATTGGTGACACCTTTAATAATACCCAATCACCTACTGAACATTCCAGTCATCTTCTCCTAGCATTCGCATATGATTTGTGTTAACTTTTTTTTTGGGCTGTTTCTAATCACTGCTGTATCACCTTAACTTTTTCCATGGCTTGTTGTACTAGATCTAGCCCAAATAAGGTGGTTTCCCCCACTTCAAACCATCCAATTGGTGATCTACACTCCCTTCATTATAAAGCTTCATAAGGTGCCATCTTGATACTCGTGTGGTAGCTATTGTTATAGGCAGACTCAATAAGTGACAAATGGTCCACCCAACTACCTTTAAGGTCTAACGCACAAGCTCGAAACATATCTTCAAGTGTTTGAATGGTGTATTCTGCTTGACCGTCTGTTCGAGGGTGGAATGTTGTACTTAAATTCACTTGTGTCCCTAAACTTCGTTCGAAGGACTTCCAAAACTTTACAGTGAATTGAGCTCCTCAATCAAATATAATAGAGATTGGGACTCCATGTAGCCTGACTATCTCTTTGAGGTATAACTTAGCATACTCTTCAGCTGTATACTCACTCCTCACTGGCAAGAAGTGTGCTGACTTTGTGAGTCTATCAACTATTACCAATATAGAGTCAAACTTCTGAGATAGACGAGGCAAACTCATAACAAAATTCATATTAATCGTATCCCACTTGCATGTTGGGAGCTCTATACACTACATATAACCTCCTGGCTTTTGGTGTTTTGCTCTTACTTGTTGGCAATTTGGACATTGAGCCACAAATTCAACAAGGTCCTATTTCATGCCTCCCCACCAAACCATCCCCTTTAGGTCATGGTACATCTTAGATGATATTGGATATATGGAATATCGGAAATGATAGGCTTTTTCCATTATCGTCTTTCTTGATCCATTAATATCAGGCACATTTAATCCATTTTGGTAGTAAAGTGCTCCATTTTCTGCCAGGTCAAAGCCCTTTATTGCTCCCTAAGTCATCTTTTTCTTAAGCTGTCGTAGAACAGGATCCTCGAACTATTTTTCTTTCACCTCCATTACCAATGAAGACTCTATAGCATTATGCACAATAACCCCTTCTTTTGGAGTCTCCCGAAGGTGAACCCCCAAACTGGCTAGCTGACGTAGATCCTTAGTCAATCCTTGTCTTACCATAGCTTGATTACTAGTATTCATGATTGCCTTATGACTCAAAGCATCAGCTACCACATTTGCCTTACTCGGATGGTATAGTATATCAATGTTGTAATCCTTCCATTATCTTAAGTTTAGGTCTTTCTGCTTAAAGATGTATTGCAGGCTCTTATGATCAGTATATATGTCAACATGGACCCCATACAAATAATGACGCCATATTTGTAGAGCAAACATAACTGCTGCTAGCTCGAGATCGTGAGTTGGTTAGTTTTTCTCATGTGGTCATAGTTTCCTAGATGCATAAGCAATTACCCTACCCTTCTGTGTCAGTACATACCTTAAGCCAACTCCTGAAGCATCGCAATAGACTGCATACCCCTCAGTACCCTCTGGAAATACTAGCATAGGTGCAGAAGTTAGCTTATTTTTCAGCTCCTGGAAGCTTCTTTCACACATATCATGCCATTGGAACTTAGCTGCCTTATGTGTCAGCTCTGTTAGGGGTGCAGAATAGAATAAAAGCCTTCAACAAACCTCCTGTAATAGCCTGCCAAGCCTCGAAAGCGCTAAACTTCCGTGGGTGTTATTGGTCTTGGCCAATCTTTTAGAGTTTCTATCTTTTGTGAATCAACCCTTATTCCCTCATCGGACATAATATGACCCAAGAATGCCACTGACTTTGGCCAAAATTCACATTTAGAAAATTTGGCATACAATTGTCGATCACGAAGAACCTGTAGCACCTGTCGCAAGTGATCTGCGTGGTCCTTTTCTGACCTTAAATATACCAAAATGTCATCTATAAATACTATCACAAAGACATCCAAGAATAGTTTGAATACCCTGTTCATCAGATCCATAAAAACTGTTGGTGCATTCGTTAGGCCAAATGACATAACAAGAAATTCGTAGTGACCATAATGTATTTTAAAAGCTATGTTGGGTATATCTTGCTCCTTCACCCTCACTTGGTGAAAACCTGGTCTCACATCAATTTTTGAAAAGTATTTGGAAAGCTATATATGATCAAATATATCATCAATCCTCGGGAGGGGATATTTATTCTTAATTATCACCTTATTCAATTGTCGATAATTGATACACATTCTCAAGGTGCCATTCTTTTTGCATACAAATAACACTGGTGTACCCTAGGGGGACACACTAGGCCTTATAAAACCCTTATCCAGTAAATCTTTAACTGCTATTTTAATTCACGCAATTCTAGTGGAGCCATTCTATATGGAGGGATAGAAATGGGTTGAGTACCTAAAAGTAAGTCAATACCAAAATATATTTCTTATTCAGGAGGTAAGCCTAGGAGTTCTTTAAGGAACACATCACCAAATTCATTCACTGCTGGAACTGACTAAAGAGTTGGTAATTCTATCTCCATATCCCTTACTCTAACTAAATGACATATATACCCCATAGATATCATCTTTCTGGCCTTAAAGTAAGAGATAAACTTCCCCTTTAGTGCCCCAACATTGCCTTCCTATTCAAAAACTGCCTCATTTGGAAAGTGGAAATACACTCTCTTAGTTCGGCAATCTACAGTGGCATAACAAGAAGCTAACCATCCATACCCATTATAATAGTAAATTCCACCATTTCTAACTCAGTAAGGTCAGCCAATGTGTCACATCTACAAACAGTTACTACACAGTCATAATAAAACCTTCTAGCCATAATAGATTCACCGGCTGGTGTAGACACTTCAAATGGTTTGTTCAATAATTTGGGTGTTCTCTTAAGCTTCCCAGCAACTAGTGGACTAATGTATGACAGTGTAGAACAAGGGTCAATTAATACATATACATTATGTGAAAAGATGGACAATGTACCTGTGAATACATCAGGTGAAGCTTCTAAATTCTGTCGATTCCCCAGTGCATAAGTGCGATTTTGGACCTCACTAGAGCTAGTTGTCCTTCTAACACCTCTACCAAGACCTATAGGTACTTGCTTACCCCTACCTACTGGAGGAACTGATGATGATGACCTAACAGCTGACCCAGTAGATTGTGCCACACCACCCATACGTCTCTTTGGCCAATCCCTTATCATGTGCCCTGGCATACCACACAAATAGCAAACATCTATCCTAATGCAACATATACCCAGATGACTCCTTCTACACTGTTTATAAAGCTGGCTAGGAATCATTAGTTGGCCTGCCGAATAACCCATTGCCCGGACACCTTGCCCTTCATCTCATTGACCCAACTGATTACTTTGAGACTCCTGAAGTTGTGGTAGAACATTGGCTGCAGTGTAGGATGATGATGGCCTAGGTGGTCTATTAGAAAACCAAGGCCTGAGATCACTTTTGGGTGGTGTAAACTACCATGTAGATCTAGCCCTTTTGGCTTGCCCCCTCTCCAACTGTAGTATCCTTCTCCTATGCCTCCGATCCTCCAATTTCTGTGCAAATACCTGCATTCTTGCTATGTCCATATCTTTGTTCAAGGAAGAAATGGTGCAGTCTCTGACTAGATACGTATCCAACCTATCTACATATCAATAGACTCTATCTGCCTTTATAGCAACTACATTAGGATCATATCTTACCAGGTAATTAAATTGGAGATTATACTCCCTCACACTCATATTCCCATGATAGAGATTCAGGAACTGATCTGCACTGGCCTCTAGGATCTGTAATGGCAAATAATGGACAAGAAATGCCTCTCTGAACTCTTTCTAGGCAGTTGGAGGTGCATCTATACCCCTAGATTGTTTCCAAGCTTCATACCATAATATAGCCATACCCTTCAGCCTATATGTCGCTAACTCAACAGCTTTTGTACCACTCACATGCATAACATCTAAAGTACGCTGAATTTGATCAATAAAATCTTGGAGTTCTTCATTAGGATCTGACCAAGTGAAGGTTGGAGGGTCCAAATTAAGAAAATCACCTATCCTGGTACCAACTGCCCTATTTGTACCACCTGTACCCATAACTAGACCTTCCTAACTTTGGCCTTGACTAGCAACTATATGGGTCAATAGTTGAACTACATTTCTAAGATACTGTACGATAGCATCAATAGGTAGCTCTGAGGGAATTTCACTACTCTCTGATTCATTAAGAACTGGAGGAGTTGGAGATGTCTGTGACAAAGACTCCTCTCGAATCTCATTTTGTTGTCTCACCTAGCTAGGTATACCAACCACCACTTCTATTCCCTT
>JAOTQJ010168365.1:0-23813 GCA_025642045.1 Solanum sejunctum | reverse complement strand
CCATATCGGCCTGGAGTTGCTAGCTCTCCGTCTAGATGGTCGTCAAGTATGCTGGTCAGGCCGAGCTCAAGCTCTATTATACCCTCATCTCAAAGGCATCAATGTGAGCATCCATGGTAGAGAGACAGTCTTGAATAATAGTGACCATGTATGCCTACATGCAACCCTCTAAGTCTTAAATCGCTTAGCGAACCCATGGCCTAATCTGCTGAACTAGCTGAGTCAATTGTGACTTAACATGTGATAACCTTGTGCCATGGCCTTTGTAGACATGATGGATACATAAATCATACCCACGGGTGTAGCCTATGATGATGTGGCCTATGGTGTAGGAATAGAAGTACTGGGTTCCCTCGCCTCATCTACCTTGGGATACGGGTACCTATCCTTAGTAGTAGCAACAGTGGCGGTGGTGGTGTGGTTGCGCTGGGGCGAACATCTCTAGCATAGGAGTAGGCTGGTATTGTGCTTACTGGAGTGCCACCTGGTTCTCCTCAACTATCACGCCTCAAGCCTAGGGCCTTGACATGACACAATGCGTAAGAAACTCGAAGGGACCCAAACAAGCCTCTTAGCACATCATTACATATCCTTGGTTGCGGAAGTAATAAAATGACAACAAGAGATAATAAATAAGGATAACCAGGGCTAAGGGACATCTTTCATATTAAAACATCAAGAGTCAAGAGAGAGTCAAGCTCATAAAATTATACATAATATGTCTAACAACACCTCTAACCATAGAAATTAGCGGGGGCCAAGACAAGAGATCGAGCTCACTTTCATAGTCAAAATATACAATAAAGAAAGAGAGTTGTAATACATAACATAAGAACATAACCATTGTCCCTAAAATGGAGGACTCACCAACTAGCATTAGAGAGATCATACTAGCCACGTGGAGGAGGAGGATCAAGTAGCTCCGGTTCCTACATGGTAACATCATGTAAGCATAAAGTATGTGTTAGTACATTTGAATGTTCTAAGTATGTTGGATGCAATGCAAAAAGAGATACACATCATAACCAAATATAGTAACAATATGGCAATGTATGATCAATGCTTAATTAAACATACTTACATAGAATATAATACAAGGTGTAAGAAAAGACCATCATTATAGAACTCATACAAACTCCTTTAGTTGGTTGGTGGATAGTCGCACCCTACCACCCATGGTGATTGAGGAACTAACCCCTCAACCCAGTTACCAAGGTATGAACCCCTTGATTGGTTGGTGGATAGTCGCATCCTACCACCCTTAGTGATTGAGGTACTAACCTCTCAATATGGTTATCAAGGCACAACCCCTTGATTAGTATCGAGGTACAAACCCTTCAACTTGGTTACTCGGGCTTTTAACCCCCTGAATAAGGCATGGTCACATTCAAACACAATATAGGAGAATATCATATACATACATTTCTTTCATAATCATGAAGTCATTCAACTCATAAGATATGCATTGGACCTTCAATTCCTCAAAATACATTAATCGGACATTTTATCAAATACTTGGCTGGTATATAGTGCTAGTATAAAACTATATAATTCAAGAGTGGAATCATGCAAGAAAATTCAATGTAAAACCATCAAAGGATACTTCCTAACACCCTCAAGCAATATACATCAAAACTCTTCATCAAGTCTCACAATAGATCTTAGATTCATAACTCAAAACATGCTAAAACAATCATAATTTCATGAAATCTTAATATAGTGTGCAGTGAAATTCATAATAAGTAAGACCCACAAGTAAATCAACTTTAAATCATGTAATTTTAGGTAAAAGAGAGCTTGAGCATTATGGATGAAAGGAACCCAGGAACCCAAGAAAAAAATGACATACCTTAACTTTAGAGAATCCTTAAAAAAGATTGGAGATGGAGACTTGATGTTTGAATGAGAACTTTAAGATCCAGATGAGTTTTGGGACTTAAAATTTGGAGGTGAAATATTGTCTAAGTGTTTGAGAGAGTATTTAGGAATGTCTTGCCTGATATGGTGGTGAAATAAGGCCAAGTGTAGGTATTTTCATGCATGGGAACACTTAGGCACAAGACCAAAAAGTCTTGGACTGAGATAGAAAAATAATGCACAAAAATGCATAGTAGCGCACCCTTGGAGCATCGATCTAGGGGCATAGATACACATTGGAAATTGCATTTTTACGATTTTCACATTTTGTTATGGTCGTTCTTAAATAGGGTTTAGACCCATTTCCCACTCAATTTGACCCCCTGAACAAGCATATGAAGTCGAATTTTTGATATCATGCACAGATTTTGAGATACATGAAAATTACAATTTCAAACACTTCTTAGGCATATTTTCAGGCACTTTTTGGGGTTGTTTCATCAACCTTGATCACACTGGCATCCAAAGTGCATTGGGCCTCGATTAGTGAGCCTAGCTAGTATAAGCTCTCCACTCTCAACTTTAGACAGAGCTTGTATATCAAGCAAGGAAAAGGGATGGAGGTGGACCTCTTCAGTGCGGCCTCATGAATTTGTTCAGCAATGAGGCGGCCCAATCAATCTCACAACCAGCTAAGATACTACCAACTAGCACTCCACACTCTAGCATCAAGGTATTATCACTAAAAGTTGGCCAAATGCGTGATAGTACAACTGTCTACCAAAACTTAGCGAGAAACTGAGTGAAGCCATGACAATAGGCTATGAGAGTGTGGAGAGACATGTAGCTTTCAGAACCTGCTCAGCAATATACTCATCTACGTATCTCATCAAGCTAGCTCTATGCTCTGGATCTTTCATCACCAGCAGGTTTGTTGTCTACGACACTCTATAGTTGAGCTCTGCTATAGATCTAGGGGTAGGGAACTCTGGTCCAAATAGTATGCTATGGATGGTGGTCTCTAAAATATCCACTTGCCATCCTCTCACTCTGGTGTCGATCAATCTAGGTTGAGTAAGGGGCTTCTTCCCCTTGGGAAGAATACAATGAATAGTGGCTAGATAAGACACATAGAACCCCCTCACCATGGTCAGGAAGTATCGCCCGAGTGATTAGGTCAGCCACTGGAGCTCGTATCTGATCATCATGTCCTGAAGACCAAGGACATAGTCGAGTCTATGTGGGTTAACTCAGGGCTCCTTATAAATAAAGTAGGTTAGCTTGCCTGACTCTATATTTTATACATCCTCCACATAAATATCTCACATGCCCTCAATGCAACATCGACTAATAAGTGCATCTGCTGGAGTTGATGATGATTAAGGTACTATAGAGGACTATATCTCTGATCTATCATCGGAGCTTGACTCAGAGTTTGTCTCCTCTCTGGATGGATTTATCTGAATAGAATCACTCCTATCATGGCCTCCTTCATTAGACTTGGGAGTGCGGACGACAAGAGCTCGAGTATGTCCAGCTCTGGCATCAACTCTAGTTTGTCTAGTAGCCTCTAAGTCCGGATGGATGCTAAGTTCCTTTATTGAACCACTAAGTGTGGGGGTCTGCTCATCCTCTGAGGGCTTATCTTTGAGCCTTCTCTATGGGGCCTTCATCTCATCATATTTTGCTTTCGACGCCATATTACCTAAAACATAAATATTTATGCGCCTAGTTTAGTTTCCAAACATTGAAATATAAGCTTGTGTCCGCTCCCATACTATCACTACCGGAAGGGCTAGAAGAATTTGTTGTGTCTTGTGATGCTTCCGAGGTCGATTTGGGTTGTACGTTGATGCAAAATGGTAAGGTGATAGCCTATGCTTCTAGACAACTTAAAGTTCATGAAAAGAACTATCCTACCTATGATCTTGAACTAGTCTCTGTGGTATTTACATTAAAGATGTGGCATCATTATTTGTATAGGGTGCATGTTGAAGTTTTTATCGATCATAAGAGTTTCCAATATGTGTTCACTTAAAAGGATCTCAACTTAAGGCAAGGGAGGTGGTTAGAACTTTTTAAGGATTATGATAGGAATGTGCATTATCATCCTGGTAAGGCTAATGTGGTGGCAGATGCTTTGAGTAGGATGTCTTTGGGTAGCCTAACTCATGTTGATGATGGTGGCATAGGTGTGGCAAGGGAGGTCCATCGATTCGCTAGATTGGTAATTAGGTTGGAAGAGGTTGATAATGGTGTTATTGTTATTGATGGTTCTAAATCTTCATTAGTTGAAGAGGTGAAAGCTAAGCAAGATCTTCACCCCGCTTTGTTAGAATTGAAGGCATTAGTAAAAGGGGCCAAGGTGGAGGTTTTCTCCTAATGGGGAGATGGTACACTTAGATACAAAGGTAGGTTGTGTGTGCCTTGTGTTGATGGCTTGAAGGAAAATATTCTTGATGAGGTTCATGGTTCTTCTTACTCTATTCACCCCTGGTCTACTAAAATGTATAGATATTTGAGGGATGTATTTTGGTGGGGAGGTATAAAGAAAGACATTGCCAAATATGTATCTAGTTATAATAGTTGCTAAAAAGTCAAAGCCGAGAATCAAAGGTTGGGTGGCCTAGCCCAAGATATATAGATTCCTACTTAAAAGTGGGAAGAGATTAATATGAATCTTATGGTCGGGTTGCCCATGACTAGAAAGGGTTTTGATTCCATTTGAGTTGTGGTTATAGGATGATGAAATCGGCTCACTTCCTGCTGGTTAAGACTACATACGAGTTTGAAGATTATGCTAGGTTTTACATTCATGACATGGTAAGGTTGCATGGGGTTCTTTCATCCATCATAACTCCTTCACATTTTTGCAGGTCTTTCCAAAGGGATCTTGGTACCAAAGTTAAACTTAGTACGTCCTTCCACCCTCAAATGGATGGCCAAGCTGAAAAAACTATCCAAACTCATGAGGATATGCTTAGGGATTGTATTTTGGAGTTCAAGGGTAGTTGTGATGATCAACTTCCATTAGTTGAGTTTGCTTATAGCAATAGCTATCATTCTAGCATTAGTATGGCTCCTTTTGAGGCTCTCTATAGTAGACATTGTAGATCACCGGTTGGGTGGTTTGAAGTTGGAGAGATGGTTGTTTTGGATCTGGATCTGGTTATGGATGCTACGGAGAAGGTAAGGATGATTAGACAAAGGTTGAATACAGCTCAAAGTCACTAAAAGTCTTAGGCCAATGTGAGAAGGAAGGAGCTTGAGTTTAAGGTTGGTGATTGGGTCTATTGAAAGTATCACCTATGAAGGGTGTGGTTCATTTTAGTAATAAGTATAAGTTAAGACCTAGATATGTAGGTCCTTATAGGGTACTGAGGAGGATAGGTAAGGTGGCCTACGAGTTGGATTTGCCTAGAGAAATGGAATTGGTTCATCCGGTCTTTCATATGTCTATGTTAAGGAAGTGTGTGGGTGACCCTAATGCTACTGTGCCTCTTTATGTTGTGGGGGTAGTTGAAGACAACTTGTCATATGAAGAAGTTCAATTAGAACTTGAATAGATAAGTGAGGAGGTCGAGTAACAAGGATGTTGCTTCCATTAAGGTCCTTTGGAGGAATCAACAAGTTGCAAGTGCCACATGGGAGGCCGAAGCAGATATGTAAAAATGATATCCTTATCTTTTCCATACTACTCAAGCCTAAGGTACCAATTCTAAGCCTTTAATGTTATTTCATATCTCATGTTATAGCCCAAAAGTTATTTGCACGCATTCATGTTTATATTGACAAAGTTTATGGTAATTTTGCACTTATATTGAGATTTTGCAAAAATGGCATTTTAAGTGTATTATTACACTCTTGTTGGGACTGACCTCTTCATGATTACTCTTCTCATATATATTTCTTTGACATTCAGGGATGAATGTTCCTAAGGGGTAAAACTACCTCAAAAAGTGAAGAAAAATGTGCCATGGAAGTGCCTGAAATCGTCAGTCCCATATATCTTCAAATTCGTGTGTGATATAAAAAGTCCGACTTCATATTCTTGTTCACGGTGTCAAATTGAGAGAGAAATGGATCTAGCCCTAATTTAAGAGCAACCGTAGCAAAATTTAAAAATCACAAAAATGTGATTTCCAATGTGCATCTGCACCTCTGGCGCGACGCGTCAAGGGCGCACTACTATGTATTTTTGTGCACTATTTTTCTATCTCGATCCAAGACTTTTAGATCTTGGTCCTAAGTGTTCCCATATGTGAAAATACCTATAATTAGATTTATTTCACCCTCATATCATTCAAGACATTCCCAAATACTCTCTCAAACACTTAGACAAATATTTCACTCTAAATTTCAAGTCCCAAAACTTATTCGGATCTTAAGGTTCTCATTCAGGCTTCAAGTCTCCATATCCAATCTTCTTCTAGGATTCTCCAAAATCAAGGTACGTGGACTTTTTTCATGGGTTCCTTTCACCCATGATGCTCATACTTTCTTTTATCTAAACTTGCATGATTTAAAGTTGATTTACTCATGGGTCTTACTTATAATGAATTTCACTACACACTATGTTGGTGTTTAATGAAATCATGATTGTTTTAGCATATTTTCAGCTATGAATATATTATCTATTGTGGGATTTTATGAAGGATTTTGATGTATATTGCTTGAGAGTGTTACAAAGTATCTATTGTTGGTTTTACATTGAATTTTCTAGCATGATTCGACTCTTGAATTGCATGGTTTTATACTAGTACTACACACCAACCAAGTGTTTAATGAAATGTCCGGTTAATGTATTTTGAGGAATTGAAGGTCTAATACATGTATTATAAGTTAAATGATTTTATGAAGATGAGAGGAACGTATGTATTTGATATTATTCTATATAGTGTTGGAAAGTGACCACGACTTACTCGGGGGGTTAAGAGCTCGGGTAACCATGTTGAGGGATTTGTACCTTGATACTAATTAAAGGGTTGTGCCTTGATAATCGGGTTGAGGGGTTAGTACCTCAAGCACCATGAGTGGGACGGTGTGATGATCCACCAACCAACCAAAGGGGTTTGTACCTTGGTAACCTAGGGATTTTATAATGATGGTCTTACATCTTGTATTATATTCCATGTAAGCATGGTTTACATAAGCATTGATCATATATGTCATATTCTTATCATGCTATCTATTGCTTACTATTATGCATTTTGACTATGATGTCTATCTCTTGTTGTGTTGCATCCTACATACATAGTACATTAAAATATACCGATGCATACTCTATGTCTACATGATGTTATCATATAGGAACCATGCCCCACTTGATTATCGTCCTCCACTTGGCTAGTGCAATTTCTCTCAAAGATAGTTGGTGAGTCCTCCAATTCGAGGACATTGACTTTAATCTTATGCTATGTATTAAGACTCCACTTTCTTTTTATTATATACTTGACTATGAGGGTTAGCCCTGTTGCTTGTCTTGGCCCTCGTTAAGTTCTATAGTTAGAGGTGTTGTTGGACATGTTATGTGTAATGCTATGAGCTTTGACTATCTCTTAACTCTTGAACATTATGATATGAAAGTTGCACCTTAGCCCCGTTTATCCCTATTTACTATCTCTTGTTGTATTTTATTACTTCCGCGACCAAGAATATGTAATGATATGTTGCGAGGCTTGTTTAGGGTCCCTTCGGGCTCCCCCATGCGTCATGTCACTAGGGCCTAGGCTTGGGTCGTAACAATCTTTGTATTAGAGTACTAGATTGTTAATAGTCGCTGGCATCCAATGCACCACTCGATTACAATCTTATTCATAGTTGTATTGTGCACCACAATTATGAGTAAGAGGCTATCAGAAGTTTTTGGAAATGTTTCCCTTCTTCTTACTCTATGTCGTGCTATAGATATTAAGGTCAGGTTTTCTCCCATAATGATTATTCTTTTTATGCTAGATCATGCCTAACATAAGAGGAAGGAGAGCTCGCACTCCCGAGGGATAAATGACTCATGATGAGCTCCAAGATGCTCTCACTTTACTTGTACATGTTGTGGCTAATCAATACAATCAAGAGGCACAAGCCCCTCATGCTCTTACACTGATATGTTGGGTGAAAGACTTCATGAGGATGAATCCCCTGAAATTCCATAGGTCAAAGGTTGATGAGGACCCTCACGAGATCGTTGATAAGGTCTACAAGATTTTGGCTATTATGGGTGTTAGATTAGAAGAAAAGGCGAAGTTAGTGGCTTTCCAACTCAAAGGGATGGCAAAAATATGGTTTAATCAAGAAGGGAATCAATAATGTGGTGCTTTGGGAGGAGTTCAAGGCAGCTTTTTCTAATCAGTTCTTCCCTCTAGAGCTTAGGGAGGTCAAGATGGTGGAATCTATGAATTTGAGACAAGGGTCTATAAGTGTGAGGGAGTATGCCCTCAAGTTCAATCAACTCTCTAAATATGTTCCCCACTTGGTTGTCGACCCAAGGTCTAGAATGAACAAGTTTGTGTTGGGTGTTTCCGATTTGGTGAGTGAGGAATACCGGTCTGCTATGTTCATTAGTGATATGTATTTGTTCCGTTTGATGACCTCTGCCAATCAAATAGAGGAGGAAAATTTGAGGAAGAGTAAGGGTAATGAGGCCAAGAGGGCATGCTTTGAGGGTAGGTTCCAAAGTCGAAAGGGTGGTCGATTTTATCAAGGCCAAGGGGGTACTCATGCTTCTATTAGGGGGTTTGCCAATGACTTCCCAAGGGCTCAAGGTATGGGCGGGTGGTCCCTAATAATATATGTCCAAAATATGATATAGGTCATGGGGGCCCATGTTTAAGAGACACTAATGTATATTATGGGTGTAGAGAAGTTGCTCACAAGAAGATTGATTGTCCTTATAACCACAACAAGGATAAGGCTATCTGTACACAAGGTACAAATGTGGTTCCTTTGGGAAGGGGTGGTCAACAAGGTGGTTCCCCAAGGCACAATCAGTTTTATGCTTTACATGGGAGGCAAGGGGTTGATGAGGTATTTGATGTCATCATCAGTATATTAAAAGTCTTTGACTTTGATGTGTATGTGTTGATTGATCCGAGAGCCTCTCTTTCTTTTGTTACCCCTTTTGTTACCAAAAGTTTTATATTGAGCCTGACTTGTTGTGTGAGTCTTATGAGGTGTGTACTCCTATTGTGCTTCTACTATTGCTAGAAAGGTGTATTTAAATTTTCCCATTTGCATCTTGCATAAAATATTGCCTTATGATTCCGTTGAGTTGGATACTGTTGATTTTGATGTCATTCTTAGGATGGATTGGTTGCTTTTATATTATGACTCTATTGATTGTAAAACTTATAGGGTCAAATTTCAATTCCCTAATGAACCATCCTTGAGTGGGAGTGTCATGACGTGGTCGTCAAGGGTAGGTTCATCTCTTACATTAAATCCCGTAAGTTGATCTTTAAGAGGTGTCTTCATCATCTTGTGAGGGTTAGAGATGCAGAGTCCAAAGTCCTTCCCATAGAGTCGGTACCTATGGAAAATGAGTTCTTTGATGTCTTTCCAAATGACCTTCCTGGTGTTCCTCCCAAAAGAAAAATAGATTTTGGTATAGACCTCCTCCTGGATACTCAACCCATTTATATTTCCCCTTACCCTAGGCTCCGGTAGAGTTAAAGGAGTTGAAGGAGTAATTGAGGAACTTGTCAGAGAAGAGTTTTATTAGGCCTAGACAATAACCTTGGGGTGCACCAGTGATGTTTATGAAGAATAAGGATGGATCTCTTAGGATGTGTATTGATAACTGGCAACTTAATAGGGTCACCAACAAGAATAGGTATCCTCTTCCAAGGATTGATGATTTGTTTGACCAATTTCAAGGGGCTAGCCACTTCTCTAAGATTGATCTTCGGTCTGGGTATCACTAAGTGAAGGTGAGATAGTATGACATTCCAAGATGGCCTTTCGAACTAGGTATGGACATTATGAGTTTATTGTGATATCCTTTGGGTTATCCAATGCACTGGCTATCTTCATGGATCTTATGAAGAGGGTCTTCAAACCCTACCTTGATTCATTTGTTGTGGTCTTCATTGATGATATTTTGATCTATTTACATAGTGAGGAGGAGAATATAGGTCATTTCAGGGTAGTGCTACAAAGATTAAGGGAAGAGAGGATGTATACTAAGTATGAAAATTTTGAATTTTGGTTATAAGAGGTTGCCTTTCTATGTCATATGGTGTCGAGGGATAGTATTAAGGTGGATACTAAAAAGACGAACGTGATTAGAAATTGGCCTAGATCATTGATCCTGTCAGATATTATGAGCTTTTAGGCTTAGCGGATTACTCCAGGAGGTTTGTGAAAGGGTTCTCTTCTATTGCTTTTCCCATGACAAAGTTGACTCAACAGAAAACCAAATTTGTGTGGACCAATGAGCGTGAAAAGAGTTTTCAAACATTGAAAGATAACATTGTGTCCGCTCCTATAACGTCACTATTGAAAAGGCTTGAAGGAATTGTTGTGTATTGTGATGCTTCCCGAGTTGGTTAGGGTTGTGTGCTGCTGCAAAATGGTAAGGTGGTAGCCGATGCTTCTAGACAACTCAAAGTGCATGAAAAGAACTATCCTACCCATGATCTTGAACTAGTCGCCGTGGTATTTGTATTAAAGATTTGACATCATTATTTTTATGGGGTGCATGTTGATGTGTTTACTGACCATAAGAGTCTCCAATATGTGTTCACTCAAAAAGATCTTAAATTGAGGCAAAGAAGGTAGTTAGAACTTCATAAGGATTATGATATAAGTGCGCATTATCAGCCCGGTAAGGATAATATGATGGTAGATGCTTCGAGTAGGATGTCTATGGGTAGCCTAACTCATGTTGATGATGGTGGCATAGGGGTGGCAATGGAGGTCCATTTGTTCGCTAGATTGGTAGTTAGGTTGGAAGAGGTTGATAATATTGGTGTTATTGTTGATGATGATTATAAATCTTCATTGGTTGAGGAGGTGAAAGCTAAGCAAGATCTTGACCCCGCTTTATTAGAATTGAAGGTATTGGTAAAAGGGGGCAAGGTGAAGGGTTTCTCCCAATGGGAATATGGTACAATTAGATACAAAGGTAGATTGTGTCTGCCTTGTGTTGATGGCTTGAAGTAAAAGATCCTTGATTAGGCTCATATTCTTACTTTATGTTCGTTGGGTCTACTAAGATGTATAGTGATTTGCAGGATGTGTTTTGGTAGGGGTATGAAGAAAGACATTGTCAAATTTTCATTTGGTTGCCATAGTTTCCAACAAGTCAAAGCCAAGTATCAAAGGATGCATGGCCTAGCCGACATAGAGATTCCTACTTGGAAGTGAGAAGAGATTAATATAGATTTTATGGTTGGGTAGCCCAAGACTAGAAAGGGTTTGATTCCATTTGGGTTATAGTTGATAGGATGACGAAAATCGGCTCACTTCCTACTGGTTAAGATTATAGATAGGGCTGAAGATTATGATAGGTTATATATTCATGACTTGGTGAGGTTGCATGAGGTCCCTTTATCAATCTTATCACCTTCACCTTTTTGGAAGTCTTTCCAAATGGGTCTTGGTAGCAACATTAAATTTTGTACGGCCTTCCACCATCAAATGGATGGCCAAGCCAAATGAACTATCCAAACTCTTGAGGATATGCTTAGGTCTTGTATTATGGAGTTCAACGGTAGTTGGGATGATCATCTTCTATTTGTTGAGTTTGCTTATAATAATAGCAATCATTCTCGCATTAGTATGGCTCCTTTTGAGGATCTCTATGGTAGACGTTGTAGGTCACTGGTTGAGTGTTTTGAAGTTGGAGAGATGGCTTTTTTGGGTCTGGATCTAGTTATGGATGCCATACAGAAGGTAACAATGATTAGAGAAAAGTTGAAAACAGCCCAAAGTCGCCAAAGTCTTATGCCGATGTAAGAAGGAGAGAGCTTGAGTTTAAGGTTGGTGATTGGGTCTATTTGAAAGTGTCACCCACGAAGGGTGTGGTTCATTTTGGTAAGAAGGATACGTTAAGCCCTAGATATATGGTTACTTATATGGTAATGAGGAGGATAGGTAAGGTGGCTTACGAGTTAGATTTTCCTAGTGAAATGAAATCGGTTCATCCGGTCTTTCATGTGTCTATATTGAAGAAGTGTATGGGTGACCCTAATGCTATTGTGCCTCTTGATGTTGTGGGGGTGTTTGAAGACAACTTGTGATATGAAGAAGTTCCAGTATAGATCTTGGATAGATAAGTGAAGAGGTTGAGGAACAAGGATGTTGGTTCCGTTAAGGTCAGTTGGAGGAATCAACAAGTCAAAAGTGCCACATGGGAGGCTGAAACGGATATGCAAAAATGAAGTCCTTATCTTTTCCATCTTACTCAAGCCTAGAGTACCAATTCTAAGTCTTTTATGTTATTTCATATCTCATGTTCCAGCCCCTAAGTCATTTGTATGCATTCATGTTTATATTGACAAGTTCATGGTGATTTTACACTTATGTTGAAATTTTGAGAATATGGTGTTTTAAGTATATTATTGCATTCTTGTTAGGGCTGATCTCTTAATGATTACTCTTTTCATATAATTTTCTTTAAAATTTGGGGATGAATGTTCCTAAGGGGTGAAACGACACTAAAAAGTGCTTGAAAACATGCCTCGAAAATGCCTAGAATCGTAATTTCCATATATCTCAAAATTCATGTGTGATATGAAAACCTCAAATTCATATTCTTTTTCATGGGATCAAATTGAGTGAAAAATGTATCTGACCCCGATTTAAGAGCAACCATAGTAAACTTTGCAAAATTACAAAAATGTGATTTCCAGTGTGCATCCGCACCCCTGGCGCGATGCGCCAAGGGCGTGCTACTATGTATTTTTGTGCACTGTTTTTCTATCTTACTCTAAGACTTTTGGATCTTGGGCCTAAGTGTTCCCATACGTGAAATAATACCTATATTTAGCCTTATTTCAACCTCATATCATTCAATACATTCGCAAATACTCTATCAAACACTTAGACAAATATTTCGCTCCAAATTTCAAGTCTCAAAACTCATCCGGATCTTAAGGTTCTCATCCAAGCTTCAAGTCTCCATCTCCAATATTCTTCAAGGATTCTCCAAAGTCAAGGTATGCGGGTTTCTTTCGTGGGTTCTTTTCACCCATGATGCCTAAGCTTTCTTTTACCTAAACTTGCATGATTTAAAATTGATTTACTTATGAGTCTTATTATGAATTTCACTGCACTCTATATTGGGGTGACATGAAACTATGATTGTTTTAGCATATTTTGAGTTATGAATCTAAGATCTATTGTGAGATTTAATGAAGGATTTTGATGTATATTACTTGAGGGTCTTACCAAGTATCTATTGATGGTTTTACATTGAATTTTCTAGTATGATTCCACTCTTGAATTATATGATTTTACACTAGCACTACACATCCGTCAAGTGTTTAATAAAATATCCGATTAATGTATTTTAAGGAATTGAAGATCTAATTCATATATTATGAGTTGAATGACTTTATGATGATGAAAGGAACATATGTATATAATATTCTCATGTATAGTGTTGGAAAGTGACCATGTCTTACTCGAAAGGTTAAGAGCCCGGGTAACCATGTCGAGGGGTTTGTATCTTGATACTAATGAAGGTGTTGTGCCTTAATAATCAGGATGAGGGGTTAGTACCTCAATCACCAAGGTTGGTACAGTAAGATTATGCACAAACCAATCAAGGGGTTCGTACCTTGGTAATCGGGTTGAGGGGTTAGTTCCTCAATCACCATGGGTGGTAGGCTGCGACGATCCACCAACCAACCAAAGGGGTTTGTACCTTGGTAAGCTACGGGTTTTACAATGATGATCTCTTCTTACATGTTGTATTATATTCTATGTAAGCATGTTTTACATTAGTATTGATCATACATGTCATATTGTTATTATGCTATCTATTACTTACTTTTATGCATTTTGACTATGATGCTTATCTCTTGTTGCATTGCATCCTACATACTTAGTATATTCAAATGTACTAAAGCATACTATATTATGCCTACATGAAGTTACCATGTAGGAACCGGTGCCCCACTTGATCATCATCCTCCACGTGGCTAGTACGATCTCTCTCAAAGCTAATTGGTGAGTCTTCACTTCGGGGACATTGACTTTAATCTTATGCTTTTTATAAAGACTCTACATTCTTTTTATTATGTACTTGACTATGAGGGTGAGTCTGGTTACTTGTATTGGCCCCGCTAAGTTCTATGGTTAGAGGTGCTGTTGGACATGTTATGTGTAATGCTATGAGCTTTGACTATCTCTTAACTCTTTGATGTTTATGATATGACAGTTGTCTCTTAGCCCCATTTATCCCTATTTACTATCTCTTGTTGTATTTTATTGCTTTCGCGATCAAGGATGTGTAATGATATATTAAGAGGCTTGCTTGGGGTCCCTTCGATTTCTCCATGCACCGTGTCATATCTAGGCCCTAGGCTTGAGTCGTAACAATAGAGTCTCAAACACATACCTGTAATCAAAAGAAAATTAAGCATTTCATATCTTCATAAAGTTCATATGTAATCGTTGCTTATTTTCTATTCTATTCTATCCAAAGCGCATTATATTAATTTTGTTACAACTCATAATGTATCTTTTAACCTCTCTAAGATGACATAAAATTTTAGATTATTTAATTAATAAAAATCATAGTTTTAAAATTTTTATTTTAAATTTGTGATTAAGACCAATTTATCTTGTGGTGAAGATTGAAAAAGAAGAATTTTATATAACATAGTATCTGAGGTAACTTTAACTAAAAAAAAACTAAATTACATAAAGTGACACCAAAAACGTTTTTTAGAATGATTTACAATTAATATTTTCTTTTTAATTTATGTAGTATTGTATAAAGCACTTTAAAACATGAAATGCAAAAACAATTCAGACTGAGTTGTAGAAGAGCATAGGAAAGCAACTTTATGAGTAATAGTGGATACTATGAGCCATAGAGGGCTCTCATAAAACAGTGGTCACAGAATGTTTTACTCACTGGAAAAGTCTACAAGACGATGTATGACTCATAAAATAGTTTACGAGTTGTAGACTTAGTTGTAGAGTTTTTTAGTGTCTAAATTTATTTTGGGCAGGGATTCACGAGATATGTTACTAGTTATAAAGTGTTCTATGACTTTTAGAAGTTCTCGTATGATGGGTACTCAGACTTCAGGTTTTTGAAATCTTGTACGAGGGGTAATTATGACTTACAGAATGTTCCATGGGACATAACAGCCACTTAGAGACCAGAAAACTCAGTCACCTAAGTTTTTAAGTCTATCAAAAATGGACCCCATATGACTTATCAATCTTATTCTAACAGCATCGAAGCAATGCGCACATAACCACAAGATGTTTATCACACCAACCAATACCCTAAACATGATAACTAACACATATACCCCATCGACAATAATTGAGCATGTTTCCCCAACCCTTCTGACCACATATGAACGTTTTAAAAACAAAATTATGCACCTATGTCATCACCCACAAAATTGCACATACAATCAACTCATTACAAATGGTGGGTGATTCAATAGTCGCCAAAATGTATTATTCGAATCATACAATCAACGCAACTACACCCAAGTCTGAATTTAGACACACATTTCAAGAATGGGCAACCATAATTTAATTATCAACATGTCAATTGCACATATGGGTTTGTGTCTAACACTACTATTCCCAATATAATTTCCTAATTTAATAATACAAACATAGGTAAATTAATGTCTTTCATAATTTCCTCCTTTAGGCTCTATCCAACCATTCCTACTTTAGTCCTCCACTCATTCTCTTTCTCGTCGTGGTGATTCGATTAATTACATGTAGGATAAAGAGGGTATGATTTATGAAAAGCAACCTTTGAAAGCATGGGTTGAATAATATGTAGATTTTGGGTATTTTGAATAAGAGTACAATGTGCGATAAGTAATGTATGAGAATTGTTGATATTTGAATTTTGGGGAAAAGGTGGTGTTTAGTATGAAAAACTAACATGGTGTGCGTTATGGGTAGTTAAGTCAATGGTAGGTAATTTCTGGGTAGAGATAATGTAAGGGTTACTTGGGATATTTTCTAGAGGGTTCAGAGAATGAGAATAGAGTGAAGTTCTTATTTCTCTTGGAAAGGGAGTGCTGGCAGTGATAGCAAGATTCTCCAACTCCCTAGTATGTTGTAAGTCAATTCTCATTTCAATAATTTGATACATCAGTTGTGTAGTCATCTCATTTTGTTCAGTAATAGCAGGATCTCTTGTAGAAACCTCAGTCAGACTAGTATCCTCAATATTTTATCATTTTTGTGCCCTTTGAAAACTTTAATCGAAGAAGGAATCTTTGGAGACTCTAGACTTCATAAAGTATAAATGTTTGGTAAACTGCCTCAACATAAATCAGTTTTAATTACTTGATACAAAAAAATAACTTAAGATATAAATCTATTAGTCCCTGTACATAATAACTAATGCAAACTATCACACAGAAAGATAAACACATAATAGTTGCTTTGCTCGATGATGTACTAGCCCACGAATATAGGAAAATGACTAAATAGGAGAAATTTTTACTATTTGATTTGATATTTGTGAAGCGAGGAGGCATTGGTCCATGACTTTTCATCGCTCGAGTAAAATTGATGATTCTCTTGTAAGGATGAAGGGGAAAAGTAAGTTTTCCAAAAACAGAGACCAAGCCTTGGAAGGCTGCCTACGTATCTCACGATGAGAAGTCAGGCTCTATGTAGTTTGATTAGCTTGAATCTTTTTTCTAATTGAAATAAAAAATTCACCTCTTGTCAGATGAGAGAGTAAGACTTTAGAATTTTGAGAGTGGAGTTCAAATTTTGTTAAGAAACTTAAGACTCAAAGAGTGTTTAAATAAACTTTTGATAACAACATATTTTTGTGCTTAAGGGGTTCTATAAACTTTTGAAAAAGAGTGGACTAGAATGTCTTCAAATAGAGCAACATATTCACAAAAATAATTATAAAATATAATACTTAAATAGTTATTGCGCGTCCTAAATAGATATTGATCTTTTTATACCAAGGGTAGACATAAGGATTTGAAAGATGTATATGCAATTTTAAATGTTCCATTGCTCCCCCCAAAAAGTATATTATACAAACTTTATAAATAAGTTGAATGGGGATACATAATATGGGAAAAGGGGATACAGTCCTAAGCTAAGCCATTGTGAAACATCGTTTCTTCCTGGACTTCTTGGCATCTCTGAATGTCTTTGGATGATGTAGTACCTCGCGAAGATCCTTCTTAAACTAAGCTATTAAAATAAACTTCTAACCCCAAGAACAATGGTTTGTCAAAAATCATATAAATTCTTCAAATATAAACACATAATATGATTTTGAGAAACTTATAGAAATGACTATATTTTATGGATTATGATATTTCTCTAGCTACATTTATTATAATTACTTTTAATAGCTACAAGTTATATGGAAAAGAAATACAAAAATATGGGCAATTAATTTAGTATTTTAATATTAATATATATTATGTATATGTTATTAAGGAAAGTAGATGACCTTTTTTTAAAAAAAAAATAGTAACAACAAATTACATTAATTAGGTTTTTTCATTTTAAATTGTCAATCTTCCCTTTATTGTATTAAATATTATTATACAATTTCAATTTTAAAGCTAAATTTGCTTATATTTAAGTATTTTTATTTTAGTCAAGCAAGTTGTATTTTATTTTTATTAGTAAAAATTGTCAACTTTTTATTATATATCTAACGTATTAAAATCTCATTTTATATCCATTGATGTGTGATTTACTTATTTTCATTTGACTCAAGCATATTGTTATATTCACTTTTTTTAGTGAAATATATCAAGTTTCATTGTATATTTAAATACAAAATGTATATGGATATAATTATCTAATAGTGGATTTCAAATACAAAAATTCTAACTATTGAATAGTATATCTATGTGGAATGTATTTAGTTCTTATCATTCAATTCAAAAGCATATGAAAGCATATACTATATATTAGTATCTTTCAATATAAATACATAAGATATAAAATATAAAAATTGATCCAAATACATACTTCTAACTATTTAAGAGCTTTATAAATGTTAAAGTGTGTTTTGATACTTACCTTTCAATTGAAAAATCACATGAATACAAATATAAAACAAGAAAAAATACAATTGAATACATTGAATATTTTTTCATACATAACTACAGTAATACCAATAAAATACAAGAAAAATTGGACAAAATATTCAAATGACAATCAGTAAGATAGAAACCTTCCACGATAGACTATTGCAATATGAAAAGATAATTTAATTAAAATCTATTTTGGTTAACTGAAATCAACTTTGGATAGAACATAAAAGTAGAATTGATTTGATTTGAAATTAGTAAAGAGAGAGAGAGAGAGAGAGAGAGAGAGAGAGAGAGAGAGAGAGAGAGAGAGAGATTGAATATGACTAGATATTTACCTGATATATATGTTAAGTGTATACATAACTAATTTTTTGCTATAAAATTGATAATATATCTATGAACAGTAATAATTTTAAACTATAGTTGAATATCCTAAATAATAGTATAGGTTTGCTCAGTAGTGTAGTTTTTTCTATGATTTTCTCATTGGTCGTGGGTCAAATAGACTCAAGGTGGCTACTAATAGGCCAAATACTTCTTGGGTATTGGGTCAACCTACACAAATGCTCTTACTGGGTTTTGATTTAGCTCTACTCTAGGTGGACTAAGAGTGGACTTTATTTTTTATAGTGAACTAGTGATCCAGGCGGACAACCTGACTTGGAAAAGGTAACGACCATAGACCGCTCGAGGTCAACTCACTTCGTTATGGTACCGCGATGGAAATTTTTGATTAAACAGTTGCGACCCGCATAACTGTAATTTGAGTGGAAAAGTAAAAAAATATCAAGTAGCGAAAGACGTTATGCATGACATGACAGTTTATAATTCGAAATTAAACATATAAAGCACGGATAAAAAAAATAAAATTACTAATTATTACAATCTAAATAGTTAGCGAATAAACCTAATCTAATAGTTAGAACCTAAATTAAATTTGTCATTTCTGTTAATTGGAAAAAAATGATTATTTTCGAAAAATGATTTTAAGACTTAATTAATTTAAGTAAAACTAGTTTTCAAAAAAAAAAAAAGAGTCATCATGTCTGTTAATTGGGAAAAAGGAGGGTTATTTCCAGAAAAATCAGTTTCATACTTAATTAGTTTAAGTCAATCCAATTTTCGAAAAAAGATAGAGTCCCTATTTAATTTTTTAAGGAGAAGTTAAGAAAACTTTAATTTTAAGATTTCAACAAAAAAAAATCTTAAAATTTTAGAGAAAATGGGTAAGGATCCAATTTTCACTTTGAGAAGAAGTTAATCACTCAAAATGGTCACTAATATGTGATTAATCGATAATTAAAATTATTTAACTAACTTTTTGAAAATTAATTTAAAAAGCTACACATGAAAAATCTAAGTAAAGAAATATTATTTATAAAAAAAAAATTATATAGTCCAGCCAAAATTGCAAAACTTTAACAAACTTAAAAATAAAGGGTGGAGGTTGGGTTGCTAAATTTTAAACTTTACCAAAATTGACCGAGTATAAAAAAGAGGGAAAATTCATAAATAATTTCAAGACAAAACATTTGGACCATTTTAAATGAGTAAAAACTTTTTGAAAGAACACTTGAAATAAAAGAAAAAGGCTAGAAATACTTTTGAAAATTAGTAACTTAAAAACTTTAAAGAATTTCTACGAATTTCTACAAACTTAAATTGCGTCAAAATGACTAACACTAAAGAAATTCCGAAATCATTGAAATAAAAATTAACATAAGTCATTTGACTTTGGGGAATTTAATTAAATTAAACTGAAACAACAAAAATGTTAGAGTTAGTAAAACACAAACAAACAAACACAATCAAATAATGAATAAGAAATAACTTGAAATATTAGGTTTGGCAAACCCAATTCCAACTTGTCCTAATTCTAAAAAGGAAAAATCACATAACTATCTCAAAATATTTACCACTTATAGCAACATAATATTTTTTAACCATATATAGCAAATTGATTGAATTGTTCAATATAAAATTCGCTCAATTTTTTCCAATCTCATATTTTGCTATCTTTTGCTTTGAACGGTAATAAAATAAAATTCTGTACAATTTTGATAAATATTAATTAAAAGGCCTCTACTTAGATAAACTTTTTTTTCTAAAAACTAAATTTAGACTTGCCTGGCCCTTTTTAAATTTCCTGGTGCATATTTATGGGCTTTCAGACCCCATTTGCTGCACTCCTTTGGACCTCTGGTCCAATTCAAATACTCCTTTATATACATTAAATGTATACTAATGTATACAGAATGTATACAACCTGTTTTTCAGCTTTCTGCATCCTGAAAATCACCTCTTTTCGCTTGAAAATGATGGTTGACTCGAGATTAGAAATTAACTCAATGTGCAGGCATGGAATCCGAAATGGACTCAGAGGATATCACAAAAGAGAAAAAGTGAACATTATTAATTACTCAGTCCAAAACACGTATCGAACCAGTGACGTCAAAAAGAACAAGGTGGAGGAGCATAGTTTTAAGCCATTCGAGCCAGCATGCAATTTGAATACCGTTGAGCCCTCATTTGCTCATGAACGGTAACATGATCGTAGGAAGAATAGTATAAGATATTAACTCTTGATTCTTAGGCATTTGCTCATAATAATACCATGACAAATAGAACATGTAATGACACCCTTACATTCGTAAAACAGAGGTACGCAGCTTAATACATACAAAGGATATTAATCATGTATTCACGAAAAAACTTAGCTGAAACGCCCCAAAATTTGTGCTTCGAAATGCCCATAATTGTAATTTACATATATCTCAAAATTCATTCGTAATATCGAAAATCCGAGTTCATATTCTCGATCATGGGGAAAAATTAAGTGGGGAATGGGTATAACTCAGATTTTAGAGGACCCATAGCGAAAAATAATGTTTGCTAATTTACGATTTCCAGAGAGCATCCACGCCCTGGTCGCGACGCGCCAAGGGCGTAGATCAGTGTTATTTGTTCCTTCGCGTTGGGTCCGCATCGCAGACCAGATGCAGACTAGTACAAAAATTTTCCTGGTTTTTCTTCTGCGCCCATGGGCATTAGGTTTATAGCCCAATGCCCACTTATGCGTAAAAACACCCTTACTTAGCCATTTTTCAACTCTATATCACTCAAAACCTTCATAGAAACCTCTCCAAGACTTAACCAAATATCTCATTAAAATTTCAAGGGTTTCAAGCTTAACTTTGGAACTGAAGGATTCTCTTCAAGCTCTAATCCTTCAAGCTCACCTCAAGAAAATTCAAGTTTGAGGTATGTCGGTTTCATCCATTGGGTCTTTTCACCCATGGAGCCCAATATTCCTTTTTGTGAAAATTGCATGTTTTCAAGTTGAATCATCTATGAGTATCTCTTATTATGGATTATGGATATAAATTTTGTTGGAGTTTTATGAAATGTTTATTGATTATGCATGACTATCTATTTCAAGCTTATACCATGGTTTTGTCGATTGAGATTATGCATGTTTTGAGCTATGAAACTATGATCTATTATACGATTTGATGATGGATTTCAAGGTACCCTACATGAGGGGTTTACCATATATTGGTGGGTTAATTTGCATTGAGTTTTCTCATATAATTTCACTCTTGAATAGCATGATTTTGAACTAGCATTTTGAATCTACCAAGTGTTTGATAAAATGTCAAGATAAAAATTCTCAAGTTATAGATGATCTATTACATAATTTATAAGTCAAGTAGATATATGATGATTAAGGGCTTTCAAGTATGTATTGAACTCATAAAAAGTATCTATTACATTGCAAGTAGACCACACATTGTTGAAACGTTCCCAAAAAGTGCCTGAAAATGTGCCTCTAAAGTACCCAGAATCGTAATTTCCATTATCTCAAAATTCGTGCGTGATTTCAAAAATTCGAATTCATATTTTTGTTCAGGAGGTAAAATTGAGTGAAAAATGGGTCTAACCCCATTTTAAGAGTAGCCGTAGCAAAATTTGAAAATCGCAAGAATGCAATTTCCAGAGAGCTAGCGCACCCCTAGCACTACATGCCTTAGGCACACCAATGTGTATTTTTGTGCCAGTCTTTATCACTTTGGTCCAAGGCTTTAGAGTCTTGAGCCTAGGCCTTCCATACGTGAAAATACCAATACTTAGTTATAAACCTTCATAGCATAAAAGGCATCCCAAATACTCTCTTAAACACTTAACAATACTTCACCTCACAATTCAAGTGTCCAAATCCCTTTCGGATCTCAAGGAATTCATCTAAGCTTCAAGTCTCCTTTCAAATCTTCTTCAAGGAATTGGCGAAGTCAAGGTATGTGGGTTTCATTCGTGGCTTCCTTTCACCAATGAAACCTAAGCTTCCTTTTTACTTAAATTGCATGATTTTAAGTTGATTTACTTATGGGTTTTAATTACTATGAATTTGACTATTAACTATGTTCTAGTTTCATGAAATTGTGATTGTTTTAGCATGTTTTCATCTATGAATCTAAGATCTATTGTGGGATTTGATAAAGGGTTTCGGTGTATATTGCTTGAGGGTGTTATCAAGTATTGATGGATAGTTTTACATTGGATTTCTTGCATGATTTCATCCCTAAATTGCATGATTTTACACTAGCTCTACACACCTGTTAAGTGTTTGATAACTTTAACTCAACTCATAAGCTACCTTGACAACCCTCTTAATCACCTCATAAGGACCAACATACTTTGGGACTTAACTTCCCCTTTTTACCAAAACAGACTACACCTTTCGTTAGAGAAACCTTTAAATAAACCCAATCATCCACTTGAAATTCTAGGTCTCCTCTTCTCACATCGACATAGGATTTTTAACGACTTTGGGCTATCCTCAACCTTTCCCTAGTAATCTTAACCTTCTCAAGAGCTTCTATACCCAGATTTGGCCCCAATAAAGCCACCTCTTCAACCTTGAATCAACCCACTAGTGATCTTCAACAGAGGTATACCCATGCTAGAGTGGTAGCTATTTTTGATTAGATACCCAATCACAAAATCCATGTTAATCACCTCCCACTTTCAAGAAGAAATCTCTATGTCTTGGGTTAGGCCACCTGGCCTTTAATGTTCGGCCTTGACTTATCAGCAACTACGGCAATCGGAAATAAATTTAGCAATGTTCCTCTTCATGCCTCCCCATCAATACACATCCCTCAAGTCTCTATACATTTTGGTGGAGCCGAGGTGGATAGAATAAGAGGAATTATGGGCTTCATCAGGAATTATAGGCTTCTCTCCCTCAAACCATCAACACATGGCACACACAACCTACCTTGATATCTAAGGGTCCGTCTCCCCCTTGGGAGAAAACCTTTATTTTGTCCTCTTTCACCAAGGCCTTCAATTCAAGCAAGGAGGAGTCTAGGTCTTGTTTTGCTATCACCTTATCAATCAAAAAAGATTTGGAACCATCAACCACACCACACCATTACTCACATCTTCTAACCTCACCCCCAATCTAGCCAATCTATGAATCCCTCTAGCCATCTCCCTATCACCAATATGCACATGAGCTAGGCTACCCATAGACACCTAACTCAAATCGTTTGCCACAACATTTGCCTTACTCAAATGGTAATGCACACTCATGTAATAGTAGTTAAGAAGTTCTAGCCACCTCTTTTGTCTCAAGTTAAGATCCTTTTGAGTGAAGACATATTGAAGACTTCTTTTGATCGGTGAAAATATCCACATTCACCCCATAAAAATAATGTT
>JAOTQJ010168355.1:9334-25912 GCA_025642045.1 Solanum sejunctum | reverse complement strand
AGCAAAAAGAAGTTCATAAAAAGTAAGCGTCATGAAAAGATCATGTTCTTCAAAATGTAGAAAGTTTTATGTAAGAATAGAACAGACCTTTCTGTGTTGTGAGGAACTAGATTTGCTTAAAATTGCAGATGAACTATTTATATTTTACTAACCAAATGTTGAATCTATTGTCGATCAACTCTGCAGGCAAAACAATCAACTGAGTGTTCCACAAGTTGTTGGATGACAACTAAAAGAATTTGAAACTGCATTCAGTTGCCATCCTACAATTTGAGGCACACCCACTTAAATGTTTTTCTACAAAATTTATCAATGACTTGTTCAAAACTTGATTTGCCAAACATAAATAGTTGACCTAAAATTGTAAAATAAGTCCCTAGCAAATTCAATTCCACACAACAAAGAAAGATCTGATATTTTCTCACATAAAATTTTGACATTTTTTGAGAACATGATCTCTTCATAACACTTATCTTTTATAAACTTCTTTTTACTTTTTTTTTTTACTATTTGAGAACTCTTTCTTTCTATAATTATCAAAGTAAGAGATACGATATATAAATTTATTCTTGAATGAGTGTAAATCTCAAATTAGAGTCGTATAATTGAGAGCAAGCATGTATATTTGGAGAAGGGAAAACGAAAATAAAGACATGAGTGCACAAGTTTATATTTATGTATTAGTTATAATAGCCTAAATGTACGAACCCAATAACATTAATTTCTATGACAATTGATTATACATTTTATAATAATGTAGAATAATATTAATATTTCTATATACTATTTTTTACAAAGAAGTGAGTTAGAAAACAAGTAATAGTTAGTTGTTTTCCAAATTTGAAATAAAACTTTAAATTAGTTTTGAATTTTCATGATCAAATATTGATTTTCAAATACAGTAAAATTAATTCTATAAAATGTAAAACATAATTTTAATAGTCAAGTGAATTACTTAGAAGTGAAAAAAATGAACGATCTCGTAAGTAACTTTATTCTTTTCATGTCAATAAAAAAACACGCAGTTGCTACAATAAAAATTTATCGTACTTTGAATTTTTTAAGAAAATCTTATCATCGAAAAATAGTAGAAAGTTGACAAATGAATATTCAAATTTCTTTCGAATATCTTTCGTAAGAAGCAACTTTGAATGTGTAAAGATGGATTGTAAAAATGTTAATAATGAATAAATACGAATTAAAATAAATAAAAATAATAAGTTAAAAATATAAATTATCGGCAGAGAAATTTTTTCATTGACCAATGATTTCTTACTCGAACTAGCATATCTAAGAATTAAAATAAGTAAAGAAAGGAGCAATATTGAGCAACAACAAATCTAATACACTATAACAAGAAAACAATCATTAAATCTGCTAGCTAAAACAATAATTATATTAATTTTATCTACCAATTATAACAAATAAATAATGTTAAAAAATCATGATTGTGCTAATCACAATAAAAGAGTTAAAATGATGTTTGCTCAGTGGTACGGGGTGCAAACATCAGGAAAAAATAAAAAAAATGAAAGAGAAATAAATCGATAAAAACTTAGCAATTGAGAAAGAAAAAAGAATTAGACTATTTAAACCCTAACAAGAATAAAAATTAAATACAGTTCAACGTTTTTCGAAAAATAGGATAGTATCAACAAAACAAACATGAAACAATCTATCAACAAATAAATTAATATGAACAGACCCAAAAGTATAATTAAAAAAAAAAAGAGTAGAAGAAGAGTACCATAGTGAAAGAACAGTAATAGAGAGGGTTGAGTCTTGTTTGACGGAGCAGCATGCAAAGCTTGTTGATTTTTGAATTTTTAATGGGATTAATTGCAGTGGGTTGGAGTTTTGATGGCTCTTTTGTGTTGTTCCACTAGAGGAGAGAGTGATTTGACGATGGTAGCTTGAAATTCATTGTTAATTAATGGGAAATACAAGCAAAGGTGAAGGGTGAGTGAATGTGGTGGATTGAGAGAGATCTGATGGTCGTGGTGTGGTTGGAGTTGTTGTTTGGTGGTAGTAGCGGGAGATAGAGGTTGTTCATGGTTTCTGGAGGGAGTTGAAAAAATAAAGGTAAAAGGGTTTGTGGTTGTTTTTGATGAAGTGTCACTGAAAATAAGGTGGGAAAGTTTGAGCTTCATTTTGTGTCAACGGAGCTTGCGATAGTGTGAGAGAGAGATGTGGTGGTGATCGAACAATATTAGGTTTGGGTTTGACATGATATGGCGGTGATGGCTTTCGATAAAGGAAAAGCCATTTTAGGAAAAGGGAGAAATTATTTTAGCATTTTCTCTCATTTGAATTTTTTTTCTCACTCGTCATGTTAAAGACAGTCCACCGAATCTGACACCTGAAAAGAAGAAACTTCAATACCCAAATGCAGGACAAAGAAAAAATAGAGATGAGTTTACCTTTGATAGCTGAGGACAACGACCAACAATCGAAGCTCATGAAAATAATTGAATACCCAAAAATAAAGGAAAGGGAGATGAAAGGGCTTCCAAGGGAGCATGAAGTGTGCCGGGTTAGGGGGAGGCAAAAGGTTTAGTCTCATAATTAGAAAATTAATCCTAGAGTTACTCCTTTTGTTTGTTTGTTTTAAGTGGATGGAATTGACTCAATTAATGGACCATCTTGTATTGGGCGCTGAGGCCCTTCCTTTTTTTGATGATTTATAAATAAAATTTGAGCCCCAGGCCCAAGCTAATTTTTTTAAAAAAAGAATTTTTTTCTCAAATTTAAAAATTATTTTCTCAGTCTCTTTATTTAGATGTTAAGGTCATATAAAAAATATAAAATATTCTTTTTTTTTAATAAAATGGTGGATTTAAAATCATGGGATATCAAAACTATGTACTTAAAATCATTAACTGATTAAATATTAATATATAATTATCTGTTTATGGAAAAACAATTAATAGAATTGTGTTAAAAATATTAAAATGGATATAAACAAATGCAACAAATATAACAAGACTATAACAATTAAATTTAATTGATAAAATTCTAATGTATTTGTTTTTTTTTTGTTTCTTGTTTCTTGTTTTTTATTTTTTATAAAGAATAATTATGAAAAAATAATTAATATCACAAAAAATAATTAAAGCTATTTAATGAAAAAAAAAAATATTAGATCAGAAGACAGAAATAACCCAAGAGAAGAAGTCATAGCTTTCATAGTTGTGAAGATAAGGATGATAACCCCAAATGTGCATGAAGTTTACAACCCCAGAAACAAACGAGAGTTGTCACGACTTGAAACTAGAGCCTAGACGTGACATGATGAATGAAGAACACGAAGGAACCCCAAGCAAGCCTCTTAGCATATCATTACACATCCTTGATAACAACAAAAGGACATAAAATAAGGGTAAAGGGGATAAGGGTGTCTTTCATAACATAAAAACATACAAGAGTCAAGAGAGTCAAGTTCAAAGTATCATATATCACTTGTCCAACAATACCCCTAAACATAAAATTGAGCGGGAGCCAAGACAACTTTCTGAGCTCACCCTCATAATCAAAAACATACAATAAAAGAAAGAGAGTATTTGCATAACATAAGATTAAAAGATATCGTCCTCTGAGTTAGGATTCACCAACTTGCTTGAAGAGATTGTATTAGCCACGTAGAGGTAGGTGATCAAGTGGAGCTCCGATTCTTGCATGGTAACATCATTTAGGCATAGAGTATGAGTTAGTATGTTTAAATATACTAAGTATGTAGGATGCAATGCAACATAATTGAAATGCATAACCGTAAGCAAGAGATAGTATATTAGCAACATGACATGCATGAATAATGCTTGAAGTAAGACTTACTTATATAGAACATATAACATGTGTAGGAAGAGACCATCATTATAGACCAAGCAACTTAGTACTTGGAATCCAAGACATGCCACCCGCTTGGAAGGTGGATGAGGTACATATCCCTCATCTTTAGAAATACGAGATTGCCACCACCTGACAAGGTGGATAAGGTATATACCCCTCATCTATGGTATGGTCAACTTGCAATACTATAGATACTTTCCAAGATAACATCTCGTATATACATTCCTTTTATCATCATAGAGTCGCTTAACTCATATACCATGCATTAGGCTTTCAACAACTCAAGATACCTTAATCGGACAATTTATTAAACACTTGGCAGATGTGTAATACTAGTATAAAATCATAAAATTCAAATGTGAAATCATGCAAGAAAACTTGAAGTAAATTAACTCAGTAACACTTGGTAATTTCCCCATGCAATATACATTGCAACCCTTCATCAAATCTCAAAATAGATCATAGATTTATACCTCAAAACCTGCTTAAACAGTCACACTTTTATGAAAACCCCACATAGTTCATAGTCAAATTCATAATAAGTAAGTCCCACAAGTAAATCAATTTAGAAACATGCAATTTATGTAAAAAAAAGAAGATTCCGCATCACAGGTGAAAGGACCCAATGATTGAAACCCACAAACCTTAACTTTGGAGATTTCCTTTATTAATCATAAAGATGATTTTTTTTAAAAGAAAAAATTAGTTTAAACTTATTTAACAAGGAAAATTAATATTTTTCAAAAAAGAAAACAAAATCGTCACTTAATTTTTTTTAAAGAAATTAAGAAAACATAAAATGACTTTAAAATTCTAATAGAAAAAGTCCCAACGTTTAAGAGAAATAGATAAGGATTCAATTTTCATTTTTGAGAAGAAATTAATCACTCATACATGACCGCTAACTTGCGATTTGACTGGCGATTTAAACTCATTTAACTAACTTTGGAGAAATTAATTTAAAATGGAACCTAGAAAAGAAAAACTTAAGTATTTAAATTTAAAAAATGACTAAGTATATAAAAAAGAGAAAATATTTCATAGACAATTTCAAGGAAAAAACACTTTAACTATTTAAAAGATAACCCTTTTAAAAGATTAGTTGAGATAAAAAGAAAAAACTCATTTTGTTTTGTTAAAATGAAATTAACATGAAAATGTCATAAAACTCCTTGAAATAAGCAATTTATTCGAATGGTTCAACATTTGGGGAATTAATTAAGTTAGATACATTAACTCAAATAATCCTTAGAATAAAATTAGTACAAATATCACAAATAAACAATAACTAGAGAAGGAGAAAGAGAGTTAGGCTTTGACCCCTATTAGCTGTATATACACTGACTATATATACACTATATATCAGCCTCCCTATGGCTCCCAAATCCTGTATTTGCTTCCTCTAACTGGTATTGATGAGGCTGACTTGAAATGACTCAGGATCATGCAAAGTCAAAGTCCAAAATGGACTCGGTGGGTTTTCACATGCAAGAAAGAATAGATACATAAGCATCAACCCATATAAAAAGGGCACAACAAAAACAAGATAGAACACATGTACTACTGCATCAGTGAAGCCAAAATGATAGCAAAGATATATTCAATTTGAAGAGCGACTAAGTTAAATGTTAGAACTAGTTAACTTCAAGAAGCACAATAGGTAAAGGGCAAATACATCATAAAATGAATCAAGATTTCCAACAAGTCATGCTAAACTAACCATAAGTATTTAACATTCGATTACGTGCATGTAACATAGAAGGCAGAGATCAGTTCTTTGCAATGAGAGTTTTTGGAATCCCAATAGGAAAGATTCACAACTAAGCGAAAGAAAAGACGATAATCTTGAGCTATTGAAACCATATAAACAAGAAATGGAAAATTCTAATAGAATAAGAAATAATTTCTCATATGCTTAATAAAGAGACATCCAAAACCAAGCAGTGACATCTACACTATCAGTGATCCTTCAATTTCGTTACGTCTCTAGGTAAGGAAGAAAAAGTGATTAAGAGCTAATGCACAGTAAGAATAAGCTAAGCAACTGCACTAAAGTAGCCTTATTCATGAAAAATTAAACCGAGAATCAAATACTTATAACGCATATGGAAGGGAATTCCAGTAACTCATGAACTTGGAGGACGCAGCAAACTAAAGAGCACGTAAAGCAGTCCCAACAAATAAAGCTTGAACCAAAGCATGCTTTAAATAAACCGAGTAGATTTACAGATTCAAAACAGAATTACGGGACAAACCGACATCATGAAACAACAACCAGAGGCCAAATAAGATATTGAAATCGACTTGATACTCATTTGGAAGACAAGATTTAATCAAATCCTTAAGGCCAACACATTCTTACGCATTCACAGTAAAATAGTAACCCAAACTTGAACAAGGAAGTAATTCGTTACAAAATGTAGTCACTCCAACAGTCACCAAATTTCCATACAATTATCATCTAGGCATAGTTGGATAGAAAACAACTAGGAGCTAACGGAAATAAAAGTTTAAAAGGATCTTACCTTTTGCTGGGCAGCGACTGAGACGAGCCGACGAGAGTTATCCACCTCAGAAAACTAGAAGAACAAAAATTTTTCTGATTTGCGATTCTGAAGCAGTAAAAAATAAGCTTTGTCTTTGACAGAGGAATTCGACCAAAAATCCCCTCCCTTGCCAGCGAGCAAAGTGAAGCTTTTATAGGCAAAATTTAGGTCGAAAAATGGGGGGAAAACTTGAACGAAATTGAGGATTTTGAATTCGAATTTGAACGTTGGGAGGGTCGCTTAAAGCTGCTCGTTTGGTCGCTGTTGTATGTGCCTAGACTGCTGCGTGTTTTTTTTTGCTGTTAGGATTGGGTTGACTGGAACGCTGGGCTGGTTTGCATCATTTTGGGACTGGTTTGTTGCTATTGTTCGCAGCAGGTTGCTGGTTGATCGTTGTTGTTTAGCCCTTTTGGGGAAGACGCGTGAATTGGAAAAGAGTAAACAAAAGGGAGGCGCGTGGACGTGTGAGTGAAAAATGTATATACTGATTTTAGAGAATTTGGGCCGGGTCAAGAGGTTTGGGCTGATAAATGGGTCCAAAAAGGACCAATTTTGGTCTGAAAAATGGTTAAAGGGAGGAGAAAATATTGTTGAAGATTTGACCTCTATAATATAACAATTTCGGCCAATTGGAATTTAAAAGGTAGTCAAATTAAGTTAACTAATTAATTTGACTATAAGACGAACTCAATATTGATCAATTAAAGAACTTTTTAAAATTAACGAAATAAAATAATTAAATCAATTATTATCTAGTTAATTTTTTTTTAAAAAAATATTTCATGATTAAACTAAAATGATTAAAAATCTTTTGGAATGACTTTCGAAAAATTATTTCAAATTATTAAAAATTGAAGAAGATCGATAATTAATCTATAATGTGGAGGACCAAAATTGAGTGTCGACATCCTTGATGAAGATTTGATTGAGAGCTTGAATGAAATCCTTAGATCTGAAATGAGATTGGGACACTTGAATTTTGGGTGAAATATTTGTCTAGATGTTAGAGAGGGTTTTGAGGAATATCTCATTTGTTGAAAAATAATTATGTATAAGTATTTGTACACATAGAAAGGCTTAGGCCCAAGACCCCAAAGCCATAGGACGAAACTGAAAAACTAGTATCAAAATTCACTGCTCTGCAACGGGTCCGCGTTGCGGAGCCAATGCAAACAGCCTCTGAAAGTAAAATTTTTGCGAAAATAAAATTTTGCTACGATTGCTCTAAAATTAGGGTTAGACTCATTACCCACTCAATTTCGCCTCCTGATCAAGAATATGAAGTTAGATTTTCGATATCACACATGAATTTTGAGATAAATGGAAATTACGATTATCAGCAATTTTTAGGCACATTTTGGGCACTTTTTAGGGTCGTCTCAATATATCCCCCTTGGGAAAATTCATCCCTGAATGTCAAAGGAACGTATATAAGAAAAATAATCAAGATGATTTTAGCCCATACAAAGATGCAACCATGCACTTAAATATCATTTCAAAAATCTCAACATAAGTGTCAAAATCACCATGAACTTGTCAATTTAAACATGAATGCATGCAAATGACATGAGGGCTGAAACCAAAGACTCGAAATCATGTAGGAGACTTAGATTAGTACCTTAGGCTTGAGTAGAATGGAAGAGATAGGGAGATCGCTTTTGCATGTCCGCCTCGGCTTCCATTAGAACTCTCAACTTGTTGGTGTCTCTAAAAGACCTTAACGTAAGCAACATCCTTGTTTATCAACCTCTTCACTTGTCTATCCAAAATTTCTACTCGAACATCTTCATAAGTCAAATTGTCTCCAACAACACTCACAACATCAAAAGGCGCAATAGTATTTGGGTTACCCACACACTTCCTCAACATAGACACATGGAAGACAGGATGAACCATATTCATATCATCGGGCAACTACAACTCATAGGTCACCTTACCAATCCTCCTTAACACTCTATAGGGACCAACAAATCTTGGACTCAATTTATCCCTTTTACCAAAATGAACCACACCCTTCATGGGTGAAACCTTCAAATAGACCCAATCACCAACCTTAAAGGTAAAATCCCTTTTCCTTACATTGGCATAGGACTTTTGATGACTTTGGGCTGTTTTCAATCTCTCTCTAATCAACCTTACCTTTCTTCATAGCCTCCATAACCAGATGTGAACCCAACAAAGCCATCTCCCCCTCTTCAAACTACCCAACCGATGATCTACAACATCTACTATAAAGGGCCTCAAAAGGAGCCTTACCAATGCTTGCATGATAGCTATTATTATAAGCAAACTCAATCAATGGAAGATGATCATCCCATACCCTTAAACTCCAAAACACAAGCTCTAAGAATATTCTCAAGAGTTTGGATAGTTCTTTCGACTTGACCATCCATTTGATGGTGAAAGGTCGTACTAAGCCTAACCTTGGTACCAAGACCCCTTTGGAAGGACCTCCAAAAGTATGAAGTGAATTGAGAACCACGATTCTAAATGATAGACAAAGGCACCCTATGCATCTTTCTAACTCATGAATGTACAATTTAGCATACTCTTCGGCTCCATAAGTAGTCTTAACTGGTAGAAAGCTGACTTTGTCATTCTATCAACCACAACCCAAATAGAATCAAAAACCTTTCTAGTCTTAGGCAACCCAACCACAAAATCTATGTTAATTTCCTCCCACTTCCAAGTAGGAATCTCTTATCTTGGGCTAGGCCACACGACCTTTGATGTTCGGCTTTCACTTGTTGGCAATTATGGCAATTGGACACAAACTTAGCATTTTCTTTCTTCACACTATGCCACCAAAACACAACCCTCAAATCTCTATACATCTTGGTAGAACCGGGGTGAATAGAATAGGAAGAATTATGAGCCTCATCAAGGACCTTCTTTCTCAAGTCCACAACATTAGGCACACACAATCTACCTTGGTATATAAGGGAACCATCTCCCCCTTGGGAGAAAACCTCCACCTTAGCATCTCTCACTAAGGCCTTCAATTTTAGCAAGGCGGGGTCAAGATTTTGCCTTGCCTTCACTTCCTCAATCAATGAAGATTTGTAACCATCAATCAGCACTACACCATTGTCAACCTCCTCCAACCTAACTCCTAACCTAGCCAACCGATAGACCTCTCTAGCCACCTCTTTGCCACCATATCAACATAAGCTAGGTGATCTATAGATACCTTACTTAAAGCATCGACTATAACATTAGCCTTACCAGGGTGTTGATGCACTCTTATATCATAATCTTTAAGAAGCTCTAACCACCTTTATTGTCTCAAGTTGAGATCTTTTTGGTTGAACACATATTGGAGACTCTTATGATCGGTAAATACATCAACATGCAATCTATACAAATAATGACGCTAAATTTTCAAAGTAAATACCATGACGGCCAATTCAGGATCATGGGTAGGATAATTCTTTTCATGCACCTTAAGTTGTCTAGAAGCATAGGCTATCAACTTACCGTTTTGCATTAATACACAACCAAAATCAATATTTGAGGCATCACGATACACAACAAACCCTTCTAACCCTTCTGGTAGTGATAAGATAGGAGCAGAGACAAGCTTATCTTTCAAAGTTTGGAAACTCTTTTCACACTCATTGATCCATATAAATTTAGCCTTCTTTTGATTCAACTTAGTCATAGGATAAGCAATACAAGATAACCCATTCACAAACCTCTGTTAATAACCCGCTAAGACCAAGAAGCTTCTAATATCCGATGGTGTCAAAGGTCTAGGCCAATTTTTAATCACTTTCATCTTTTTAGGATCCACCTTAATACCATCCCTAGACACCACATAACCTAGAAAGGCAACCTCTTACAACCAAAACTCATACTTCTCATACTTAACATACAACTTCTCTTCCCACAATATTTGTATCAACACCCTCAAATGACTCACGTGCTCCTCCTTACTATGAGAATAGATCAAAATATCATCAATGAAAACTACCACAAACAAATCAAGGTAGGTTTTACAGACCCTATTCATAAGATTCATGAATATAGCTGGTGCATTGGTTAACCAAAAGGAAGTAACCACAAATTCATAGTGCCCATACCTAGTTTGAAAGGCAGTCTTGCGAATGTCACCCCGCCTTATTTTCACGTGGAGGAGGATGATTGATAGGAGCTCCAGTCCCTACATGGTAATATCATGTAAGCATAGAGTATGCGTTATTATTTAGAATATACTAAGTATGCGGGATGCAAGGCAACAAAGATATAAACCATAATATTCAAAATGCATATGTATTTGCAATGGATATAATTTCAATATAACATGTATGATAAATGCTTGTAATAAAATATACATGTAAATATTTAACTTGCATATATGACATATATATGTGGGAAAAGACTTTAACCGATATAGACCAAGCGAGCTACTACTTGAAATCCAAGGCATGACACCCCTTCGGCAAGGTGATCGAGGCATGACACCCCATCGACAAAGTGATTGATACATGGAACCCCCTCTACAAGGTGTGGTATACTTGCCAAGGTAAAATCTACATGACCCCACTTGAGGGGAATCATGAACAATCTGAGGCATAACACCTTCCTAGCAAGGTGATCGAGGCATGACACCCCCTCGACAAGGTGTGGTATAACTAGATGGATCCACTAGTAAATCCTATTTAGGAAAATAATATAATCCTATGGTGGCATATAGTTTTGAGACTAAAGACTTTATATAAGGACCCCTTGAGTTGAGCCCCCACCTTAAGCCTCAATCGGTGCTAAGTCTAATCCTATGGATTACTTTAAATAATCATAACCTTAATCATAACATGAATAACTTGTAAGAGACATGATAGCTTGACATGAGGAGCTCATTCACATGATTGACCTCTACTAGTGAGCTTAACATGAATATGAGGGAAAATAGTAATCATGCTTGACCCCTCAACTTGACATGAATGGCTCACAAGAGGATAAAATCTTGAAATAGGGCTCAAACTTGTGACTTAGAAAATCATGAATACTTTTTATGAATTTAATACATGCTTGGAAGCCTATGAATATCATGAGATCACTTTGCTTGTAAATCATGCAATAGTTCATCAACAACTTAGGAATCCTTGTCATATAATTTAATCAAACACATGGTGGGTTCATGACATTTGTCCAAAATCATGCAATATAAAATATGTATACAAGAAGGATCAAAATGAACCCTTGTTAAAATCTTGCAATTCAACCCACCAACACAGTAATAAAACCCTCATGTGGGTGTCATGAAAATCGTTTAAAACTCAATATTCAACAAGTTACCAATATATTTCATGCATAGGAATAGTGATAGGAAATACCCATGAGAGATTTAATCTTAAAATCATGAATCTAATAAAGAGGAAAAGTTTGGCTTTATGGTGAAAGGACCTCATGAATGAAGCCCATATACTTTAAACCTTGAATTCTTTTGAAATTTAATTGGGGACAACTTGAGTCTTGATTTAGATTCTTGAAATCCTTGAATTTGAATGGAAATTTTGATAATGTTTTGGAGAGGTTTTAGGAGGGTTTTGTAAGTTCTAGAGTTGAAAAAATGACCAAGTATGGAAGATTTCACGTTTAAATGGGCATTGGGTTATTATCCCAATGTCCTTGAATGAAATATGAAAAATAGGGAAAAACTTACACTAGTCTGCGTCCAGTCTGCGATGCAGACCAAATACGAAGGACCAGTTGTGCTAGTTCATGCCTAGGCTGTGTTGAGCCTTGGGCGCAGATGCTCACTAGGAATCGTTAATTAGTGAAAATTATTTTTTGCTACAGATCTTCTAAAATCTAGGTTTTCCCCATTTTCACTCAATTTTACCCCTAATCAAGAATATGAAGTCGGATATTCAAAATCATGCATAGATTTTGAGATATTAGGAAAATACGATTATGGGTCATTCCGAAGTACATGATGGGTGTTTCAATATCTCCCCCTTGGGAACATTCATCCCTGAATGTCAAAGAAACATGCATAAGAGAAGTAATTACAAAGCTTTTAGCCCAACATGAATGCAACTAATACACTTGAACATCATTCTCAAAAAGTCTCAACATGAATGTCCAAAATCACCATAAACTTATTACCACAAACATGAATGCATGCAAAAATGACACGAGGGCTGAAACTTAGGACATGAAATCATATATTTTTATTACCTTCTGCATGAGTAGAGTGGAAGAGGCATGAATATGGCTTTTTCAAGTCCACTTCGTCTTCCTATATGGCACTTTCAACTTGTTGATTCCTCCAAAGAACCTTGACGGGTGCTACATCTTTGTTTCTCAACCTTTTCACTTTCCTATCCAATATCTTCACCAGGGGATCCTCATAGGTAAAGTTATCTTCTACAACACCCACTACTTCGAGGGACACTATAACACTTGGGTAACCAACACATTTCCTTAATATAGACACATGGAAGACCGGATAAACCATATTCATATCCATACCCAACTCCAATTCATATACAACCTTATAAATTTTCCTCAAAATTCTATAAGGTTCCACAAATGTTGGGCTCAATTTCCCTTTCTTACCAAACCAGACTATACCCTTTATGGGTGAGACCTTCAAGTCAACCCAATCATCAAGATTAAACTCAAGGTCTCTTTTCCTCACATCAGAATAAGACTTTTGTCTACTTTGGGCTGTCTTCAACCTCTCCCTTATTAACCTTACCTTCTCCAAAGCCTCTATAACCAAATTGGGGTATAACAAATCCATCTACCCCACATCAAACCACCTAACCAAGGATCTATAACACCTACCATATAAAGCTTCAAAGGGAGCCAAGCCAATGCTTGAGTGGTAGCTATTGTTGTAAGCAAACTCAATAAGTGCAAGATGTTCATCCCAACTACCCTTAAACTCCAAAACACAAGCTCTAAGCATATCCTTAAGATTTTGGATAGTTCTTTCGGTGTGGCCACCAATTGAGGTTGAAAATCCATACTAAGCTTGACCTTGGTACCAAGACCCCTTTGGAAGGACCTCCAAAACTAAAAAGCGAATTGAGCAACATGATCCAAAATGATAGACAAGGGTACTCCATGCAATCTAACCAACTTATGAATATAAAACTTGGCATAATCTTCAACACCATAAGTTGTTTTAACCAATAAAAAGTAAGTCAACTTTGTCATCCTATCAACAATAACCCAAATAAAATCAAAGTGTTTCCTAGTCTTAGGCAAAACAATCACAAAATTCATGTTGATCTCTTCCCACTTTCAAGTAGGAATTTTTATGTCTTAGGCTAGGCCACCCGACCTTTGATGTTTGGATTTCACTTGTTGGTAATTATGGAAATCCACCACAAACTTGGCAATATCCTTCTTCATACCACACGACCAATACACCTCCCTCAAGTCTCTATATATATTTGTGGAATCGAGGTGAATAGAATAGGATGAATTATGGGTCTCCTCCAAAATCAACTCTCTCAAGTCATTAACATTAGGCACACACAACTTACCTTGGTACCTAAGGACACTATCTCCCCCTTGGGAGAAAACCTCCACTTTACCATCCTTCACCAAAGCCTTCAACTTTAGCAAGGCTGGGTCAAAGTCTTGTTTTGACTTGACTTCCTCAATAAAAGAAGATTTGGAACCATTAACAACCACTACACTACCATTTTCTACTTTCAACCTAACCCACAGCCTAGCTAACTGGTGAACTTTTGTAGCCACCTCCTTGTTACCAAAATTAATATGAGCTACACTACCCATGGACACTCTACTTAGAGCATCAGCCAGAATATTAGCTTTACCAGGATGATAGTGTACACTCATGTCATAATCCTTCAGGTGTTCAAACCACCTCCTTTGCCTTAAATTAAGATCTTTTTGTGTGAACACATATTGGATACTTTTGTGGTTGGTAAACATATCTACATCAACCCTATACAAGTAATGACGCCAAATTTTTAAAGAAAACACCACGACCGCTAATTCAAGATTACAAGTAGGATAATTTTGCTCATGTACCTTTAGTTGCCTAGAGGTATATGCTATAGCCTTGACATTTCACATCAAAACACACCTCAAACAAATTCTTGAGGCATCACAATAAACCACAAACCCTTCTACCCCTTCCGGTAAAGCTAAAATAGGAGTGGAGATGAGCTTGTCCTTCAAAGTTAGAAAATTTCTTTCACATTCATCGGTCCAAATAAATTTTGCCTTCTTTTGGGTCAACTTTGTCATTAGGGAAGCAATAGAAGAGAAACCATTCACAAAACTCCGATAGTATCCCATCAAACCCAAGAAACTCCTAATATCCATCGGAGTCAAGGGACTAGGCCAATTCCTTATCACCACCGTCTTCTGAGGGTCCACTTTAATTCTATCATCCAACATCACTTGCCCTAGAATTGTGACTCTTTCAATCAAAATTTACACTTCTCATATTTAGCAAACAACCTCTTATCTTGCAAGATTTGAAACACCACCCTTAAATGAGTTACATGATCTTCTTCATTTCGGTAATAGATCAATATATCAGCAATAAAGACCCTATTCATGATATTCATAAATATTACTAGTGTATTAGTCAAGCCAAAAGACATTACCACAAATTCAAAGTGGTTATACCTAGTTCGAAAAGCTGTCTTAGGAATATCACATTCCCACACCCTCACTTAGTGGTACACAAACCGAAGATCAATCTTAGAAAAGTGACTAGTCCCTTGTAGTTGATCAAAAATATCATCTATCCTTAGTGGAGGATACTTGTTCTTAATGGTGACTCTATTGAGTTGCCAGTAGTTGATGCACATTCTAAGGGAACTATTTTCTTTCTTTACAAACAACACTGGTGCACCCCAAGGTAACTTGCTAGGCCTTATGAAACCCTTCTCCTACAAATCCCTCAATTGATCCTTCAACTTCGTCGGGTCCATACGACAAGGGGGAATGGAAATGGATTATATATAGGGGAGGAGATCTATATCAAAGTCTATTTTCCTTTAGGGAGGAACACTGGGAAGCTTATCGAGAATAACATCAAAAAACTCATTGACTACCAAAACCACATCAATGGGAAGGACTTTAGACTCCACATCCCTAACCCTTACAAGATGGTAAATGCAACCTTAGAAATCAATTTTTTGGCTTTAAGACAAGAAATAAATCTACCCTTAAGCACCATATTACAACTCTCCCACTCAAGGAAAAACTCATTAGGAAATTATAATCTCACTTTATAGGTCCTAAAATTAATGGAAGCATGATATGCATGTAACCAATCTATTCCAAGAATAATATCAAAATCCACCATGTCAAGTTCAACAAAATCACAAGGCAAGACTTTATGCCATATGAACATGAGGCAATTCTTATAGATATTTTTAGCAACAATGGACTCTCCAATGGGGGTAGATACTTCATAGGGTTCACATAATAATTTGGGACACACATGAAGCTTATTGGAAACAAAAGGAGTAATGAAAGAAATAGTGGCACCCGGATCTATCAATGCATACACATCATAATAAAGAACCTTTAACATACCTGTAATAACATCGGGCATTTCATCCACACCTTTCCTTCCTTGGAGAGCATAGAACCAATTTTTTCTTAGAGCACCCCCTTGTTGGCCTCCCTTTGTCCTTTGACCCACATTAGCATCTTGGCCTTGAGGATGACTATCTCTACCTTTGTTTTGGGAATGTTGATAATCAACAACCTTGGGACCCACTTCACCATAACCATAGCAAGCATTAGAGTTCCTTAAACATGGACCACCATGATTTCTCCCATAGTTTTGGCACCTAGGATTATTCATTCCACCATTGCCACCTTGAAACCTTTGGTTAGACACCCCATTATTTGCAAAACTCTTATTTGGAGAATCAGAGGACCCTTGACCTTGGAACTTGTGACCTTTTTGGAAAAGGCCACCCCTAGCACCTTGGAAACCACCATCAAACACATCCCACTTAGACTCCCCACTTCTTCTCTTCCTAAGTTTCTCCCCTCAAGTTGTTCAACGTATGTCATAAGCCGAGACAATTCCATTCACTCACTAGCATGGTGGTATGATGCTCTTCATTCACCAAGTTGGACACTATGACACAAACTTTTTCATTCTTGATCTAGGATCGGCGACCAAATAAGGAGCATACTTTGAGAGTTGAATTTGAGGGAATACTCCCTC
>JAOTQJ010168344.1:0-25914 GCA_025642045.1 Solanum sejunctum | reverse complement strand
GCCTAATGTTATCATAGGTACATTATTTGTTTGTTCTCGGGCTATGTATGTGTTGATTGACCCTAGTTCCACTTTGTCATACATTTCCCCGTTAGTTGCATGCACGATTGATATAGAGTCTGAGCCAATAGAGCCCTTTGAGGTTGGGACACCGATAGGTGAATCTATTATAGTTAATAGAGTTTATAGAAACTGCCTGGTATCTATTCTTGACCGTTGTACTCTGGCTGATTTGATAGAGCTAGATATGACAAATTTTGATGTAATTATGGGCATGGATTGGCTAGCTTCTTGCTATACTTAGGTTGATTGTCAAAAAAAGTCAGTTCAATTTTAGTTTCCATGAGAACTAGTTCTGGAATGGTCAGGTAATATTGCAACATCGAGGGGTAAATTTATTTCGTACCTCAAGGCCAGTAGGATGATCAGAAAAGGATGTCTTTGTCATCTGGTTCGGGTACATGATGTGAATGCCGAGCCTTCGGCTCTCTAGTCTATTCCCGTAGTTAGTGAATTTTTGGACGTATTTTTGGATGAACTTCCCAGTTTTCCTCCAGAGCGAGAAGTGGAGTTTGCTATAGATCTATTGCCCGACACTCAACCTATCTCGATCCCTCTGAACAGAATTGTGCCACCCGAGTTAAAGGAATTAAAGGAGGAGCTCAAAGATTTGTTAGAGAAAGGCTTTATTTAGCCTAGGACCTCTCCCTAGGGGGCTTTGATACTATTCGTGAGAAAGAAAGACACATCGCTGCAGATGTGTATTAACTACCAACAGCTGAACAAGGTAACTATTAAGTATAAATACCCCCTTCTCAAGATTGATGATCTATTTGACCAGTTGTAGGGAGTCAGGTATTTCTCAAAGTTAGACCTGCGATCAGGGTATCACCAGGTGCGGGTGTGGGAATAAGATATACCTAAAATAGCATTCAGAACTTGCTATGGACATTATGAATTTAGAGTTATGTACTTAGGGCTAACAAATGCTCCAGCGATATTTATGGACCTTATAAATCGAGTGTTTAAACCATTATTGGATGTGTTCGTGATTGTGTTCATTGACGACATCCTAATATATATTCTCTATTTGGGGAGAATCATCTAGATCACTTGAGAACCATCCTTGGTACTCTTCTTTGCCAAAAGTTATATGCAAAATTCTCAAAATGTAAGTTTTGGCTATCTTCAGTGGCATTCTTGGGCCATATTATAGGAGATGAAGGCGTCTGGGTAAATTCCCAGAAAATTAAGGCCATAAGGAGTTGGCCTAGGCCCACAACGCTAAAGAAGTACATCGCTTTCTGGGGCTAGCTGGTTATTATAGGAGATTTGTAGAGAAACTTGCTTCAATTGCAGCGCCTTTGACAAAGCTAATGCATAAAGGGGCAAAGTTCCAGTGGTCCGATGCCTGTGAGCGCAACTTTTAGTTATTGAAGGAAATATTGACTACAACTCTAGTTCTGACCTTGCCTAAAGGTCCAGATGGGTACATGGTTTATTATGATGCTTCCCATATGGGTTTGGGGTGTGTATTAATGCAACACGGCAAAGTGATAGCCGATGCTTCTCGGCAGCTTAAGAAGCACAAGCAGAATTACCCTACCCATGATTTGGAGTTAGCTGAGGTGATCCATGCTTTAAAAATTTGGAGCCATGATTTGTACGATGTTCATGTTGATATTTTACAGATCACAAAAGTCTCCAGTACATATTTAAGCAGAAAGAGTTGAACTTGCGGCAGTGGCGGTGGTTAGAATTGCTGAAGGACTATGATATTGATATTCTCTGCCATCCAGGGAAAGCCAATGTCATAGCACATGTCTCAAGTCCATGGGCAGTTTAGCTGACACACCACTAGAGAAGAAGGAGATATTTCAGGATATTCAGCAGTTAGCCAATTTAGGAGTTCGATTGGCAGATTCGAGTAACGCAGGAGTTTCCGTCCCAGGCATAGATAAATCTTATATTATAGCAGAAATTAAGTAGAGGCAATATGAGGATCCTATCCTAGCTTGATATAGGGACATAGACCTAGAGAAGGAGCAGGTCCCATTTGAGCTTTCCCCTGATGGGATCTTATTATTCAGAGGCAGGTTATATGTATCGGATATTGCAGGTTTGAGACAGCAGGTCATGGGTGAAGCACATCATGCTCATTTTTCTATTCACCCTAGGTCAACAAAGATGTACCATGACCTCAGGTGCTTGTATTGGTGGGATGACATGAAGCGTGAGATAGCAGAGTTTGTTGGCCAATGCCTGAATTGTCAGTAGGTGAAGATAGAACATTAGAATCCTGTAGGGTTGTTGCAAGGAATGGAGATACTGACGTGGAAATGGGAGATTATCAATATGGACTTTATTATAGGCTTGCCTCGTACTCCTCAAAGGTATGACTCTATTTGGGTTATTATTGATAGGTTGACAAAATCAGCTCATTTTCTTCCAGTTCGGACTACCTACTCGGCTGAGGACTACGCCAGATTATATATTAAGGAGATTGTACGCCTTCATGGTGTTCCTGTATCCATTATCTACGATAGAGGCACCCTGTTTATGGCAAATTTCTAGCGGTCATTTTAGGCTAGTTTGGGGATGCAGGTAAGTCTTAGCACAACATTCCATCCCCAGTCCAATGGTCAAGCCGAGCGTACTATCCAAATGTTATAAGATATGTTATGGGCCTGCGTGATGGATTTCCAAGGTAGTTGATTGAATTTGTATATAATAGCAGTTACCATTCCAGCATTCAAATGGCACCGTACAAGGAATTATATGGTAGGAAGTGTCGATCATCAATCAGTTGGTTCAAAGTTGGTGTGGCAGAGTTGATTGTACTAGATGTAATCCAGCAAGCAGTGGACAAAGTGAAACTAATTCGAGAACAGTTATTAGCATCTTAGAGACGTCAGAAGTCTTATGCAGATAATCGTCGTCGCCAATTTAGAGTTCCAGGTTGGAGATTGGGTATTCCTAAAAGTATCACCCATGAAGGGCGTTGTGAGATTCGGTAATAAAGGGAAGCTCAGCCGGAGGTACATTGGTCCGTATCATATCGTTCACAGAATAGGCAAGGTTACCTACGAGTTAGAGTTGCCAGCGGATTTGAGAGGAGTTTTCCCAGTATTTCATGTTTCCATGCTTCGTAAATGCATTGGTGATCCTTCCAAAATTTTTCCTGTAAATGATATACAGGTTACGGAGGAATTGACTTTCAAGGAACAATCCATCGCTATATTAGACCGTCAAGTCAGAAAACTTTAAAACAAGGATATAGTCTCAGTTAAAGTGTTTTGGCACAATAATAATAGATAGGAGCTGACTTGAGAAGCTGAGGAGCAAATGAAGAAGAAATACCCTCATTTATTTCCTGTATCTTCAGGTAATTCATTTTCCTTGTCAAGCGCAACGTATGATATCTAAGCTGTTCATTGTCAGATGTGGTGTTATAGACAAAACTTACATGGTTAGAATGACATTAGAGGACGAATGTTCTTTAGGGGGGAGGATGTTAGAACCCATAAGTTAGAACCCGTAAGTCCTTAATTGGTTCAATTTGGTAAAGTTTGGGCCAAATGTAAATTTATTCTGGAGTGTAGTTTTTAAGATTTAAATTGTTAGTATGGTCATATATTGTTGCTCTTTTTGATTTGTTAAGGTGGGGACTTATTGCCTATATATATATATATATATATTCATCTCTTGTGAAAGAGAAGTTCCCATACTTAGAAAGAAAAAGAGAGCAACCAAGAAAACCATAAACAACCCTCTCGGGTTGCTATAGTAACTCAGGGGGATTTTGTTTTTTTGATTTTTTACTCTTCAAGCTTGGTATATTGGGTCCCATAAGTGGAGTGGAGTCATTAGTTTGTCAAGGAAGCACTTAGTTTGATGGCTATGAAGACTTGGGTCTAGTAAGGAGCTTGAAAGGTATGTTAACTTCTAGCTTCATTTATATAAATTAAAGATTGTGGGTGTGTTAGAGGTGTGTTAAATTCAAGGTAAAACATGAAAAGAGTTGGTTGTTAGTTTGAATTTTGAATTTGGAATTTGGGGTTTGAAACTGGGGATAAGCTTGCATATGAAGATATATTGATTTATAGTCATGTGTTTATGTTATTTATCATGAAAATAGTCCTTATGGGGTGAAAGAAGTGTTGAAAAACTATGTGAATGTATACGTGAGGGTTAGTTGAATTGGAGCCCCATTGGAAATGTAATATTATGTTTTAACGTTGGGGGTTTGCGTTGGGCTTCAGAGTGATGTATTATAGTTCTTGGAGTATATAGGAAGGATTGAATATGGTAGATGTGTACCTATATGTATGTTGCCCTGTTTTACCAAGTTATGCCATAATAGCGTTTTATAGTGTTTTTGAAGTTGTAATGGCATTGGAGAGGGATTATTGATGTTATAGGTTGGGTTGTTGTTGTTGTTGATTATTTGAGCCGAGTTGAATTCTCAAGGCGGCATATTATAAGGGGAGATACTGTCGAAAGTTTTATAAAATTTGAAAAGTTAGGATTTAAGACCCGATATGGTTGTTAATCGTCGGCATTATTGTCATTTGCGTAGATGTTGGACATCTGGAAGCATAAATTGGATTGGTCTTGCATTGGAATTAATTGGAGAAAGAAATCGAAAGAATGTATTTATATTTTGACTCTTAGTTATGTAGAGCCCGCAAGTTGTAAAAGTGTGAAATGGTTTAAGATGTCGAAAGAATGTATTTTATTGGAGGGCCCAAATGCCCATAACTTTTGACGAAAAGCCGAAATGGGATCTATGTTCATTCCTTTTCACAATTATGCTAAATTAACTTCATCTTTAAATTTTTGAGTCTTTAGAATCCATGAATGGTGTTCGTTTGACCTGAAGTTAAATAGTTTGGAAAACTATAGGTTCAAATTGTTCCGGAATTACTAACGCATACAACTTTCCATTGAAACTCTAAATCACATTAAAAATTGTTTTGAAGCTTATTCTAGTAATGTGCATGATGGGGATTAAGTAAGTTCCTTTGAAATCACCTTTATGTGTAAATTTGAGCAACTTTGACAAAGTTCATAAATGAATAACTTCTTGATTTCAAACAAAAAAAGAATATTTTTCATATCACTAAGCTTATGGAACTAGCTTTTATGCATGTGATTCTCATGACTCTATTTGTGCCATTATGGTCTCGCTCTCCGGTTTCTGGGCCGATTATTATCGTGCGTATGTATATATGTTTATATATTCCGAAGTAGGTTGGATAAGACAGGTCGGTTTGCCCATGGAATGGCTTTGCTTAGTTTGGAGACATAAGGAACTGGGCTTAGGATATGTTGGCATCATGATATGTGGGTGTTAGGCCTCGTTCGCCCCGGCTCACGTAAGTGCTTGGCCTCACTAGCCTCGGCTTACTTATCGGGCATAATGACCTCTATATATTATGATACGTGAGTACTTAGCCAGTGTTCACCTCGTCTTAGCTATCCTATGACGTGAGTACTAGGCCATTGTGTGCCTCGGCTCACTTATGATACAGTTAGGACTTGTATTGGACATTTTGGGAATTTGAAATTTTTGGTGTTATGCTGTGGTATGGCTCGAGTTTGGAGGTAGCCATCGTTCTCATCCGATATGCATTACTTTGATATTCAAAAAAAAGAATTATTTTGATATTTGCATGTAGGTTTGACTCATATGTTTTTATTGGGAATATTACTCTTATTTATATTTTGTACTTTCTGCTTTATATATTCGGTACGTATTTTGTACTGACCCCCTTCCTTTGGGGGCTGCATTTCATGCCCGCAGGTACTGACGTGCAAGTTAGAGAGCCACCTTCTTAGGATCTCCGTCTACTTTTGAAGTGCTCCCTTTGCCTCGGGAGTAGATTTTTGCTATATACATGTACACTTATTTTTTGTATTTTGCATTTATGTATATTCGGGGGTATGACGGGGCCCTGTCTAGTCCTATGATTCTATTCATATGTGTAGAGGTATGTGGATACATGTAGGTATGGGATATTGCATGTGGTATGACTACATATGTATAATACATTTGTTGGGCAGTTCTACCGCAGTGGTGACCTTGTAGGCCCGCATACATATGTGTATAGTTATTTGGTGTATGCTAGGGTTCCTGTTTGCAGGTTTGGCTAGTCAGTAAAACAGAGGAAACTCTGCCAAAATTTTGATAGATTCCTTAGTTATTATAGTTGAAAATCCGGTTTAGTGTTTGTCTGGGTGCCCAATTGGCATTAATCACAGTCCTTGGGTTGGGTTATGACAATCAATATGGGGTTCACTATGAGATTTTTATCGATCATCAGAGTTTATAGTACATCTTCAGCTTGTGAGACTTGGATTTGAGGCAAAGGAGATAGATTGAGCTGCTAAAGGACTGTGAGTTGACTAATCTATATTATCCTAAAAATGCTAATATGGTGGATGCATTGGGTAGGAAGTCTTTTAGTATAGGGAGTATGGCTATCATTCGTGTGGAGGAGCGGCCTTTGGCTAGGAAAGTTCAGAGGCAAGCTAATGTTTGATATGATTATAGCTTTCAAATTAGGGTGGTGTATTTGATTTCATTGAGGCCCATTATTCATTGATGGGTCATATTAGTGCATGGAAGTTTAAGGATGAAAATTTTTGTCCTATTCAATACAAGTTGTCTAGAGAATAGGCTAATGAAGTATTCCTATATTTTGATGGTGATTTAAAGATTATAGGTCATATTTGTATGCCCAAAGTGGGTGATTTGACTAGATTAATTCTTGAGAAGGCTCATAGTACTCATTATTCTATCATCCAAGAGCAATGAAGATGTATCATGACTTGCATAAGCATTATATATGGTCTGGTATCAAGAGGGACACATTCAAGTTTGTGTCGAAGTGTTTGACATATCAATAGGTTAAGTGTGTACATTAAATGCCCGATGGTAAATTTCAAGGGATAGCTATTCCTACATGGAATTGGGGTCAGAAACTATGGATTTTATGGTAAGACCAATATTCTAGGTTGTTATGACTCTATTTGTATTGTTGTAGATCGGCTACAAAGTCTATTCACTTTAATTTAGTCAAAGACAAGTATACATTAGAAAAATTTATTCATCTTCCTATCAATTGTATATTTAGACTTCATGGAGTACCTGTTTCCATTATTTGCGATCGAGGTTTATTGTTCAGTTCTCAATTTTGAAGGGTATTACAATGTGGGTTGGGTACTTAATTAAATATTAGTATGACATTTCAGCTAGAGAGCGATGGTCTAAGAGGATCATTTAGGTGTTAGAGCATATACTTCAAGCAGTGTGATTGATTTTTGTGGTTAATGAGAAAGTATTTTCCTTTAGTAAAGTTTGCTTGCAACGACAACTATTATCCAGTATTGAAATAACACATTTTGAGGCTTTGTATAGTAGGAGTTGTAGATCTCCTATTGGATGGTATAAATCAATTGCGATGAACACTCTAAATATTGATTTTCTTAGAGATGCTATAAATCAGGTGTGTTTGATTCAGAGTCAATTGTTGACAACCTAGAGTAGCCAAAGAAGTTATACAAATAAGAGGTGGCCTATAGGCTTGCTTTTCCACATAGACTATCATCAGCGCATCTAGTATTCCATATCTTTATTCTTCAGTGATATACTAGACAATCTCATATGACTTTATTTTTGATTCAGTGGAGTTGGTGTCAGATTTGGCTTATGAAGAGGAGCTGATAACTATTCTAGATAGAGAAGTTTAAAATTTTAGGACCAAGGATATCACTTCCATGAAAGTTCAATAGTGGTATCCACCTGTGCGAGAGGCAACTTGGGATCTCGAGTCTGATATGAGATCCCATTATCCTCATCTTTTTTAAGCTTTAGCTTTTTCCTTTACCTTAAGCTTAAGGACGAGTATAGTTTTTAGTGGTAGACGATACCATGACCATAAAAGTCATTTTTGATATTTTGAAAAAAAAATTATAATTTTGCCCTTCTCAATAGTCATCCCGAATCCCTTTCTATTGTTTTTTGGGCTTCGTTTTGAAATTTTTGTTGAAAAGTTGAGATTTTTGATAAGTCTTAAATTCTAAAGGCTTAAGATTTTCAATTTAGATTTTGGAGTCTTTTAAGAGTTTCGAGACTTAAAATAGAATTTTATCATTCCAATTAGTCCCAAATTGTGGAAATTGATTTAAGGGAGTTATAAGAATCAGTTTGGAGTTGTTTCGAAGATTTGAGGTCTTACGTTGGAAGTTTGAGTTAGATCGGATAAAAGTATGACTTTGGTTAATGTTATTAGCTCAAATGCTCAAATTGGACTTTTATTGATTCTGCTGACATTTGGAAGGTAATTATAGCTCTAGAATGAGTTTTGGCATAGTTTTTAGTTGTCCCAAGAGCATTTTGGTATTTTTAGTGTCTCAAGTTATTCTAGTTATGACTAATCAAATTTTGGGTCAAGGAGACTTCAAATTTGATTTATAATGATTTCATAGAGTCTAAATCATCGAATTTAGTTTAACTGCACACATGATTTATGTATACAGAGTTTGAAACATATCCTATGAGTTTATTTCAAACTATGTATTAACAACATTTGTACTGTTGGTGCATGAGTTGTAGGCACTGCTTTTGTAGACCCTAGGTTAATTAGTGATCACTGCTATTAGTAGGCATCCATCACTTAAGTGATGTCCACTACTTGGCAGGGGTTCACTTATGTGAACAGTCGCTTCAAAAGAAAAAGGCTGCTTAAGCAATCAATTAGTTCTTTGGCAATGCCTGCCTATTTGAAAAGGTGTCCCAAAGAGATGTTTGAGCCACTTTTGTGGCATTTGAGACCCTATTTTGAGGCTATTTTCAGAAATTAATCCTTATTTTGCATTTTTTGTAACACCTTGAAATTTCCTGAGTTAAGATTCCAACGGTTCTTCTTATGCATATGAGATCATATCAAGTGGTTCTGACTTTGAATATGAGTATCAAGGCCAAATTCTTTAGGGAAATGATACATTTGAGATGAATTAAGGTCACAAAAATCCCTTAACACAAAGTTGACTTAAAACTTTTCTTACCGATTTAGTTTCGATATGAGATTCTATGAAATTAGGTCATTAAATAAGTTCAAGTTTTAAATGTATATTAAGGTCATTTCCAAGTAATTGAAGTTTGTCAAATATGGTTTGAGGTCATAAGGGACACCCAAGGTCAAGTCAAGTTCAAAATATTTCTATCGGCTAAGTTTTGCTATGAGTTCATAGAAGGGTCAGCTTCAAATGTCATATATCTACGTAATGTATTAGATGACCCACAATATATCAAATTGAATATCTTTGAATTGGCTTTTCAACGCATCAAATTTCTCCTAAATCGAAGTTTGGAGTAAGAATTTATGACCATTTACTTGAAGCTTAGCAAATTTGGAAAATTTGGTGACTTGTCGAATAATTTGGAGATCCACCGATTTTGATCACTATATTTTTACAAAAAACCTTAAAAATTTGTAAAAAGGGAAAGCAAGGTCCCCATTTGAAGTATTTCTAAATGGTTAGGCGAGGGGACCTCTAGATCGCCGATTTAGCCAATGGAACTCATTAGAAGATCATTTTCTTCAATTTTAATGACTGTCTCAAAAGGTTATTTTTGATCTTTTATACTTAAATAATTTTCTAAATCCCATTTTCTAACCTAATAACATCATTATACGTATAATAAGTCACAAGAACCCCAATTTTCCTTCTCCAAAATATCAAGAACTTCAAGAAATAAATTTCTCCAAATTCACAATATTTAAAGGCTTCAGGTTCAAGATTCTCTTGAAAAACCTAGGGTTTTGAATCAAGATTCTTCTTCAAACTCCATTTTCAAGAATTTCAAATAAGAGTTCTTAAGTTCAAACTATAAGGTCCCAAGTCAAGGATTTCTTCAAGAACTTTTTATTCTTCCAGATATGCAAGGATATCATAGTGTTGGAGTGAGTTCATCGACGCACCCCACGTCTAAGATTCCAATTTTAATTAAATTGAGTCAAAATCTAGTTTTTCAATTTCAATTGAGTCAACTCTTCTTCTATTGAGTTTCACATAATTATGTATTGAAGCTATTGTTATTCTATTGTTGGAATTATTATTCGTAGTTACTTTCCCATGAACTCTAGTTGAGTTAATGATCACAACTTTTTCACGCATTATTTGATAGTGAGATTCATGTTTTTCATGCATTAAATAAAGTATTGTTATAAATCAAGGTTAGGTATATATATATATATAAGAGTTTTCAAAAAGCATGAGCATTGATTTTAAAGGAGTTTGAGCATTGAGTTAAATGTTATTTTGAGAAAAAGATTTTTGATAAGATATGCATGCATTTGAAGAATATTTATCTTTATGAAAAGCATATGATTTGTAATTAAAAGTATGGATGAATTGAGATGAAATTGAATTAATAAAAAGATCCATTGATACTTGATGAGATAATTTGAAATGTTAATAGATATAAGCACATGTTTTGAGAGAAGTATTAGCATCGATTTGGGTAAGAGTTGAAAGAACTCAGACCCATAAACTATGTAGCTAGTGTAAGATATTTATGTCATTGATTCAGGAAACTATTGTCCCAAAAAGAAACTTAATTTGTGGATCCAATAAGATAAATTGTCCCTTACTCTGGTAAGGAATTGAACGGCTACGATAATGACAGTGCAAAGCATTGTATCATGACTCGCTCATACGGTGATGGTTGTTAGTTAAAGAAACTCCATAGTAATGGTAATAGAATTTCATATGATTGAGTTGCTTTCAAAAGTATTAGTTTATATAATTTTTTTCGTTAAACTTGCATATCATATTGACTTGAGTTGTGCTTTACTCTTGTTATTGAGTTTGCTATTGTGTTTTATTTTGTTCGGTCATATTACATACCGTACATTTTAAGTACTAATATCACTCAACATTGCATCATTTTATGATGTAGAAACAGTTCTTACAGATCCTCAACGGGCACTTCATTTAAGATCTATTCAATCCCAGATAGTGGTGAGACCTCCATGCTTTCGGAGGATCCATTTTATTTTAGTTTATTCCTTTAGATTATCTTGAGGCAGCATTGAACATGTCTTGTCACCTTCTTATGAGTTGACAGAGACTTCATAGACTAGGCCAGATAGAGTAAAGTGGAGTCTATCTTACTTTCGGAATCAATTATGAAAAATTATTATTATTTATTTGAATTAAAACATTAAGTCATTTTAATAAGAGATATTTTGAAAATTATATTACATGAGGATTTCATGCCCACTTGAGTACTTTATTTTGTTTCATCAAATCTTTCACTAATTGAATAAGTAAATTAAGTCAAGTGGTTCTTTTGGAGCCAACAATGATTTTTGAATGTCAGCTTCGTCTAGGGTACTCTCTCGGGGTGTGACATTTTTAAACTTGGAGAGCCTGTGATAGGTGATTTTGAAGTAATATCTCCAAGTATAATTTATCAAGTAAGGAATTTTAACTTTAAATCTCCATTACCTATTGATTATTTCATGGTTTCAACCTCTAATTCTTGGTTTTGAATTCCAAATGTTGATTCATGAACACGAACTTTGATAAATTGACGATCATGAATTGATTTTAATACCATTTTTAAAATAATTTTCATCAATAATTTTCAAATACTTTGGTTTCATGATTTTGTATTAATTTCCTGTTTTACCTCTAATTTTTCAAGAAGAGATTTTTGACTTATTTTGGTTTCGATTTCTAAAGTTGATGAAATTGATGTTGCTGTTCTTGAAATCTTATGGTATGTTCATATCTAAATAGATTTCCTTGAACCAAAAGTCTAACAAAGAGGGAAAGCTCAAATATTAAAGTGATTGTTGAATTGTTTGAAATTATTGAACTTTATACTACCTCCGTTGTGTGGAAGGAGTGATGAGAATTTTGATGTTGATTTAACTATTAGTAAAATAATCCTAATAAACTAAGGCATGGTAATAGCTATGTTGTTGTATGTTATAACTTAATTTGTTACTGTGAAATATGATAGTTGCTGTTGGTTTGATTATGGAGAAACAATAACTAATGATCACGTTAATGCAGTTGTCAAAGAATCTTGATGATAATGTCGATCAATTGTTAAATTAAGTGTTAAATCATTATTGAGTATCTTAATTGATAATTATGAACTAGTTATTGAAAAATTGGAATAGTGATGTTGAGTATATCCTTACAGGATTCAATTGATGATGACAATTCTTCCATTGAAATGATAATATGATTGATTGGATTGAATGATGTTTATATGTATTATGCAGACTTATGCAATACTTGAAAGTGCCTATTTTCTTAAATTTTAAAGATTAATTGAGCCCCACTATTTGATGAAAATGTCAATGAGAAATGGTTACAACGAGATATGAAAAAAATTGATGAAAAATGATTTTGGCTAGACTTGATAAATATCGAGAGAAATTGTTCCAATGAGATATGAAAAAATTAATGAAAAATGGTTCTATCTAGATATGATTGTGCTGATAGAGAATAGTTTTGACAAATACATAGTCCATGGGAGGCCCCTATAAGTTCTAATTTGAGTTGATTTGTAAATGTGTATCGCAGGATAGACATGCATTGTGACTTCTTGAAATTACATTACAGCATTCCTCATTTCATATACATACTATGCTTAAGAATATCTCATTTGTGTTTCTCTTGATGGTGGAACTCTGTAATGGTGATTTAATTGTAATAATATGCTTCTGAATTTTATATATTGTGTGTGTTGACTTCCCTGAGTATAGGTTGTAATTTTGAGGGTTCGAATGGTGTGCTTGGAGTACTTATGTTCATTACTATCTATCTTGTGTTTAGTATTTGCTTGCTAGGTACCATGTTGTTTGGTTCACCCTTGTTTCTAGAACTGTGTAGTTTGTGAGCTTGGTCCTTCTTGATTTTTCTATTCTATTTTCATCTGAGCTTCAGATTACTTGAGAATTATTGGCTTGTTCCTCCAATGAACTTTCAAGACTTTACTTAGGGGGTTTTCGCTCTATTGAATAAACGAAAATGGAGACTTGTAATTTTCTTTCAAATCTTCACTTTAGATAGAAGCTTGTACATGTGACATCAATCTTGGAATGATTTTAGAATTATGATTTTCTTCCCATGCATGTATCCTCTTATACATTTGTACTTCTACGTTATTATGTTATATCATTGTTTACGCTGACTTTTCTTAGTAGGTCAAGGAAAGTTACATTACATTTGAGTCCTGATCATGACATAAAGTCCCTAACCCTTGAAGCCGTTGTAACCACATTTAGAGGAGCTATTGACCCTTAATTAACTTGGGTCGTCATAGCTTAGGCAAGCATGGAGATGCTGGTTCAAAAGTTTGTACTAGTCACTTGGTTAGCAAATAGGTCATTAAGGGCTTGAGGGGTTTTCCCTCATTCAAATCTCCTTTGCATTGGTGCTCTTCATGGAGGTATTTCTTTGAAAATTGCAAAGAACAAACATTAGAGGAGGGAACCTTACAATAGACCATATTGTACAACATAGTTCATGAAACAAGTGAAATATTTTCTAAATACCTCATAGCCTCCTATTCCTAGATGTGGCATGCTTCACACCCATGAATAAGACTATACTCGATGCAACTTTTAGATATCATAGGACACCTTAAACTTGTACTCTAATACTATGTTTGTCATAACCCAAGCTAGGACCTAGGTGTGACATGGTGATTAGGATTACTAAGGTAACTCCAACTAAGCCTCTTAACATATCAAACATACATAAGGTCTTAATGCAGGCAAGGCATATCTCGTTGAATCAGTCTTTTTCACCATATAGCTTATAAGGATTTTGAACCCGGACGGGGCGAATAGTAAAGAGAACTAGAAAACGAAAGTAGTCATAATATCTAGAAAACACAGCATATCAAGATGTTAGTAAAGACAACATAGGCTAGACTATTTACATAATGTCTGAAAAGCCTCTAATCATATGACATTACTAGGACAGATCCTAGCTAACTTGAAGTCTAGAATGAAAAAAAAAATGTAAGATAGCGAAAGCAAGATAAATTATACATGTCATCAAATCATGAGAAATAACTAATTTTGAAACTTTTGAGTTTATGTGTGAACTGGGTAATGAGAATTATAAAAATAGGGGAACCAAGTAAAGAAAAAATAAAGAGTCATTTCCCCCTCATTAGTAGAATGGAGTAAAAGTTTTGTTCTTACATTAGCAAACTACTTTCTTTAGTTCTTAAAGGGTCTAATAGTGGGGACACCCTCGTGCCGCCATCATCATCGCTCGCTCGGCTTGGCTTTGACTATGGCTACAGCTATGGCTTCAGCTTTAACTTTGGCTTAGGCAAAGGATGTAATTGATTGATAAATTTTTTAGATAAAATTAATTTAATCAATCTCATTAGATGTTTTCTGATGTTAACTAATTACTTAATTTGTTGAATTATTAATTCCTTCATTCGTGAATTATTTATTAATTAAACTAAATTATACATTATTTATTAATGAGTATAATTTGTGGAATCAGTTTAATCAAATTTTAAATCTTGTGTGTAAATATTTGGAAAGGATCTATTCCTTCTAAACAGACATCTTCCTTTTCGAAAGATGTCATGCTTGTTCGGAACAGATGAAACTATTCATGAGTACGCATCCATTGCTAGCTATAAATAAAGAGGCCTCTCTTAGTTTCAACATCAATTTTTCTTTTGTATTCTACATATATTTTCTCAAAACAAAGAAGAGCTTTTGTGTGATTTCGTTGTTGTTCTAGAGTTCGCCAGAGTTATTTATATTTGACATAATGTCACTTCTTTAATGTCTATCCTTTTCATCCTGAGAGAAAATAATTCATAACCTTGGATACAGTGAATAAATTATATTCCTTAAGGACATACAATGAATTTTGTGAAAACTTGAATATTTTTTCTTATTTCATATTTTCTATTTCTATACTATATTTCGATTACAACAAATAACAAGCGTAAGAAATTTAAAATTATTTTATTATTTTTGTATTTTTTATTATTGAATCATGGTCTTTAGATATTAAAGTCTTTTGTACTTGTAATCCATCTAAGTTTGAAACTGATTTAAATTTATAAGAACTTTATCATTCAAATTCATTTTGTTTAAAGTTTGAAAAATATAAACAAAAACGAATGTTGTAGCAGCATCTACTGCACCTCCAAATCATTAAAATGTTGCCTCTAATATTCCACTGCTCGAAAAACCTATGAAGTTTACTGATGTTGATTTCAAGAGGTAGCACAAAATATACTCTTCTGCTTGACTACCTTAATTCTGTAGAGTTTCATTAGTGAGAATGTTATATTCTGTCTGAAGAAACTCTGGACGATGAACAAATCTTAATGATAGAAGCTTGGAAGCAATCAATTTATTTTATATAGGAACTACTTCTGAGTGGCCTCTAAGATGATCTTTCCAACGTTACAATAACTTGAAGACTTCCTAGGAACCTTGGGGGTCTTTGAAAAAGAAGTACAAAATTGAAGATGCCGAGATGAAAAATTTATTGTGTCAATGTTCCTTGTAATAAGAAGGTAGACCGTAAAGTTATTGTTACCCAAGTTCAAGAGTTGCAGGTTATAATCCATGATCTCCTTGTCAAAGGTCTATTTTTACGTAATACCTAGTTTGAACATATCAAATTTATTCTTAATACTCACATAATATTTAATGTAGGATTGATTATAAATGATGTTTTTCAAGTGGCTGTAATTGAGAAGTTACCCCTGCTTTTGATGGAATTCAAGAGCTACTTAAAACATAAATGCAAAAAGATGACTATTGAAGATCTCATCATAAGATTGAGAATTGAAAAGGGAAACAAAATAGTAGAAAAGAGGTTACAAACAAATTCAACAATAGTAAGAGTAAGTATTATTAAAGAAGGGCCAATGTCAAAAAGAGAAAGAAGTTATTTGAACCAAAAGGCTACTCGCCCAAAAAGAAGTTTAAAGGTATCTTTCACAACTATAAAAAATAAAGAACATAAAGTTGTTGATTTTCACTCTTTAAAGAAGAAAAAGAAAAAGAATTAAGCACATATGATTGAAAAGAACGAGAAAGTGGACAACCTATGCGCTATGTTGACTCAGTACAATTTAGTAGGAAATCTCAATGAGCGGTGGCTTAATTTAGGATCCACATCACATATTTGAGACTATTTACATAGGAAATTCTACTACATCAAAAGTTGAAGGCTATGGAAAAGAATGTTTAAAGATGAGATTTGGCAAGGTGGTGACTCTAAACAAAGTTTGTCATGTTCCAGAAATAAGGAAGAACTTGGTTTTTGTTGGTCTCTTAATCAAGAATGGATTTAAATATGTTCTTATCTCAGATAAAGTTGTAATTAGTAAGAATGAGATGTATGCTGCAAAAGGCTACCTGGCTGAGGGTCTTTCCAAATTGTATGTAATGGTTGTTGATGGTAATAAAGAGTAACACCCCAATTTTTTTAAGTTAAGACTGAACCATCCATCATATAACATAGGATTTTAATTGATAATTCTTAATTAAGTATAGGTATTAAAGTCAATTCCTAGTTTGAAAATAGAATTGGAGATGATCTAAGGTCATATGAACCCTCTAGTACGAAGTTAAGCTAAAACTTTTCTTAGTGTTTGAGTTACAATGTAAGAATTTATAAAGGTTAGATGGATCAATGACTTTTAGGTTGTGTATACATGCTAGGATCTATTATTAATTGTTTAAAATATGTTAGATATGATTGTGTCATAAGGGAACTTTTACATCAAACCAAGTCAAAAGAATTTCTACCGACTAAGTTTTCCTATGAGTTGATAAAAGGTTCAACTTCAAATGACCATACATCCTAAAGTATAACAAGTTAGGTGACCCATTATATATCAAATAGAAGATATTTGAATTAGCTTTCACAATGCATCAATTTTGCCTTAATCGGTGTTTGGAGTTAAACATTATGACCATTTCACTGAAGACGTGCAGAGTTGTATAAAGGTCCACAACACTCCACATCGCGAACTTGATGCAAACCCTTTCTGGATAAGCTAAGTGACATCCTTTTATTTTATTTTGAGGGTACTTTTATCCTAAAACCTTTGGGGTTCTATTTAAGGTTCCAAAACACATAGAATGTCAGTTCTTTATAAGTAAAACCCTCTCCTTCACTCATATACATAAATGCTCAAGAATCATCAAGTTAGGGTTACCTTTCAAGATTTATCATTAAGATAAGTTATTCTTCATAAATTTCAAGCTGCCCAACCTAAATTTCTTCATCTTTTCCTGAATCTCTAACAAAATCTTAAATCATAACCTAGGGTTTCAAGAAAATAAATTCAAGAATTCCAAGAAAGGATTTCTTTATTCTTCTTTAAGAATTAGGGTTCTTCATTAAGAACACTAAAGATTCTATGTCAAGAATTCAAGAATCAAAGAGAAGCCCTTCAAATAATGTCTTTACAAGTTCTTTGACTCTAAAAGAGCAACAAAGATCAAGGATATTCTCTAAGGAAACGAGTATTCATCAAATTTCGATTGTAATATCAACTTTCAAGGTATGTAAGGCCAAACTAACACATAGGAATATTCTTCCATGTGCCTTTATTAATGGTAATAGAAAGATTGTGAGCATATTAAGTCTCCATGCATGTTTTTTGAATTTTTTCTTGTAAATTCTATATATTATATGTATTTTCATATGTTGATGATCATCATAAATTTGATTTTTTATTTAAATACTTTTTATGAGTTATTTTAGAAAACCCTACATGTTAGTTTCATAAAAGATTGCAAGAATGTACTTAGGGATGAGTCTAGATTCTTGACGGTATGAATGTACATATGAGTGTGATTGTGATACTGATATGAGAGGGTTGATACTGATGTTGATGACACTTGATATCTTTAGATTCTTAAAGTTCCTGAACTAATTCTAAAAGAATATTCCTAACCAAAATTCATAGTTGATGCAATGAATTGAGTTGACAAATGTTCAATGAGACTAGTCAGATGAGTAATCCAGATGATTGATGTCTTATGAGCATGTTGAGTCCTGGAAAGAATATTTAGCACTGAATTTAGTAAGAGTAAATAAAAACTCAAACTCAATAACTACATTGCCGGTATTGGAGAGGATTGAGCTGTAAAATCGGATGTTTTCTTTTTCCCAAAAGAGGACTTAATGTTATTGTAGATCCACTGATGTAATATCCTTTATGCCAGTAAGGTACTGGATGGATCTGGTAATGATATCACTTCGTTATATTATCACTAGCTGATAGGTGATGGTTGTCAATTTGAGAAACTTCGAGATAGGTTCTATACTGATAGTACTCTGCTTTTGATTTGATTGGATTGGATTGGTATTGATTAGTCATTGTCTACTCTTTATTCTTCCTTTAGATAGACATTTAGCTTCCTGATTGAGTATCTTTTGAGTTGATGTTACTTTACATATATCTATTTCATTTAGCCATTTTACATACTCGCACATTTCATATACTGACATCCATGTGGACTGCAGGTATTAGAGATCATTAACAAGTGCTTCATTGAGGATTTATTCGCATTCAGCTGATCATTGAGACCTCTTTATTTTTGAAGGATTTCCATATTACTATCATCTAGCTACTAGAGTTTATATTTTCTTTTATTTGATTTAAGGTAGTCATGTATCATGATCCAAGCCTAGAGCCTAGACATGACATGGTGAACCTAAAGGGACTCCAAACAAGTCTCTTAGTATATCATTCACAAATGCTTGGTTGCAGAAGCCAAAAAAAAAAAAGAATTAGTAAGGCACAATTAAAAAGGAAAGCAACAAAAAGGGAAGTCTTTGATAATCATAAAAACATAGAAGAGTAAAGACCATAGCATATCTAACATAGTATCCAACAACACCTCTACTTTAAAATGGAGTGGGCTCTAAGACATTTCCCGGGCTCACCCTCATAATAATAACTATTCAACCTAAGGAGTTTCAACATGGCACAAAATAAGTAGATATTATCCTCGGAAATAAGGACTCACTAAAGCTTTCTCCAAGAATAGAACTAAACACGTGGAGGAGGAGGATCAAAAGGAGCTCTAGTTCCTACATAGTGATATCATGTAGGCATAAAGTATGCGTTAATATGTTTTAATGTACCAAGTATATGGGGTGAAATACGACAAAGATATAAGCCAATATATTCAAAATGCATAATCATAAGCAATAGACCAAGCGAGCTACAACTTGGAATCCAAGGCATGTCACCCCCTTGACAAAGTGGTCGAGGCATGTCACCCTCTTAACAAGGTGTGGTCTACTTGCCATGGTAAAACATACAACGAATAATCTAAGTCATGTCATCCCCTTGTCAAGGTGTGTTATAGCTAGATTGCTCCACTAGTATAGTAAGGGTAAAAATCATAATCCTACGGTGGCACATACTTTAGAGACTAAAGACTTTATATAAGGACCCCTTGAGTTGAGCCTCCATCTTAAGCCTCTATCAGTGCTAAGTCAAATCCTACAAAATACTTAAAATAATCATAACTTTAATAACTTGCAAAAGATTTGTTGACATGACATGACTAGCTCTTAAACATGTTTGACCTCTACTAGTGAGCCTAACTTGAAATAAGAGTAGATCATGATCATACATGAACCCTTGATTTAATATGAATGACTCACAAGATGTAAAATCTTGAAATAGGGCTAAACTTGATACTTGCAACATCATAGATACTTTTCATGAATTCAATACATGCTTGAAGCCCTTAATCATCATATAGTCACTTAACTTGTAAATCATGTAATACATTATTAATAACTTGAGAATTCTTATCATGTTATTTTATCAAATACATGGTGGGTTCATGAATCTTGTTCAAAATCATGCAATTAAAGAGTGAAATAATACGAGTAAACTCAATGCGAATCAACCTACCAACAGGGTAGTAAAACCCTCATGTAGGGTACCTTGAAATACATCACAAAAGCTCATAATAGTTCATAGTTTCATAGCTCAAAACATTTATAATCTTAACAAACAAAATCTATTCATATAGTAAGATTGAAATAGACATTCATACATGATCAATCAATAGTTGTTAAAACCTCAACATAATTTCTGCTCATAATTCATCATAAGAGATACTTATAGGTAATACAACTTGATGTCATATAATTTTCATGAAAGAGAAGGTTGGGCTCCATCGGTGAAAGGACTCATGGATGAAGACCCACATACCTTAAACGTTGAATTCTTTGAGGTAAAATTGAAGTAGACTTAGAGATTGAAATGAGTCTTTGAATCACAAAATTTATCTTGAAATCCTTAGATTTGAAAGAGTGAACTAATAGAGTCTTAGAGAGGTTTTAGAGAGGGTTTTATAAGCTATAGAGTTGAAAAATGGCTAAGTATGGGTGATTTCACATTTAAGTCGGCATGGGGCTATAAACCTAATGCCCTTGGGTGAAATAAGAAAACCAAAGAAAATCTTACATTGGTCCATACCCCTAGCATGACGCGAAACAATTGCATCTGGCCAAATACACTACTCTGCGCCCCTAGCGCTTCGCCGCCAGGGCACGAATAGCCACTAAAATTCAAAAATTATGAAATTATTTTTTGCTATGGGTCTTATAAAATTTTGGTTATACCCATTTTCCAGTCAATTTTTCCGCTGATCAAGAATATGAAGTCAAATTTTTTAAATCGCATATAAATTTTGAGATAAAAGAAAATTATGATTATGGAAAATTTCGAAGCACATGAGGGGTGTTTCAATATCTCCCCTTGGGAATACTCGTCCCCGAATGTCAAAGAAACATGTGTAAGAGAAGTAAACATGAAGAATTCCTCCTGACATAAATGCAACAAATACACTTAAACTTCATTTTTCAAAAGTCTCATTATGAATGTCAAAATCACCATGAACTTGTTACCATAAACATGCATGCATGCAAAATGACAGGAAGGTTGAAACTTAAGAATTGAAATCAAAGATGTGACTTAAGCTATTACCTTCAGCTTGAGTACAGTGGAAGAGATATGGGTATCGTTTTTTCATGTTAGCCTCGGCTTCCTTTATAGTACCTTCAACTTTTTGGTTCCTCCAAAGGACCTTGATGGATGCAACATTTTTGTTTCTCAACCTCTTCACTTTTCTATCCAAAATCTCCACTGGGACCTCCTCATAGCTCAAATTATCTTCCACAACACCCATAACCTCTAAAGGCACTATAGCACTTGGGTCACCCACACACTTCATCAAAATGGACACATGGAACACCGGATGCACCATATTCAACTTCATAGGCAACTCCAACTCATATACAACCTTACCACCTCTTCTCAAAACTCTATAAAGACCTACAGACCTTGGGCACAATTTCCCTTTCTAGGCAAATCGAACCACACCCTTCATGGGTAAGACTTTCAAGTAAATCTAATCACCAACCTTAAACTCAAGATCTCTTATTCTCACATAGAAGTAGGACATTTGTCTACTTTGGGATATTTTTAATCTCCCCCTTATCAACTTCACCTTCTCCAAGGCTTCCGTAACCAAATTTGGACCTACCAATGCCATCTACTACACATCAAACCACCCAACCAGGGATCTATAATGCCTACCATATAAAGATTCAAAGGGACCAATACCAATGCTTGAATGGTAGCTATTATTGCAAGCTAACTCTATAAGTAGAAGATGTTCATCCCAATTACCTTTAAACTCTAAAATAGAAGCTTTAAGCATATCCTCGAGAGTTTGGATAGTCCCTTCTGCTTGTTCATCTGTTTGAGGATGAAAAGTCGTGCTAAGCTTGACCTTGGTACAAAGATCCTTTTGGAAGGATCTCCAAAAATGAGAAGTGAATTGAGCACGCCAATCTGAAATGATAGACAAGGGCACCCTACGCAATATAACCAACTCATGAATATGCAACTTCGCATAATATTCGGCACTATAAGTGGTCTTGACCAGCAGAAAGTGAGTTGACTTTGTCGTTCTATCAACAATAACCCAAATAGAGTCAAAGTGTCTTCTAATCTTAGGCAACCCAACCACAAAATCTATGTTGATCTCTTCACACTTCCAAGCAAGAATTTCTATTTCAAGGATAGGTACCCGACCATTGATGTTCAGTCTTTACTTGTTGACAATTGTGACATCCAGATACGAACTTGGCAATATCCCTCTTCATACCACCCCACCAATACACCTCCCTCAAGTCTCTATACATATTTGTGGACTCGAGGTGAATAGAATCAGATGAATTATGGTCCTCCTTCAAAATCTACAATCTCAAGTCATCAATATTAGGCACATAACCTACCTTGGTGCCTAAGGGCATCATCTCCCCCTTGGGAGAAAATCTTCACTTTACCATCCTTCACCAAGGCCTTTAACTCTAGCAAGGCGGGGTCAAGATCTTATTTTGCCTTTACTTTATTAATCCAAGAAGATTTAGAACCATGAACAACTACCACACCACCGTTTTCAAGTTTATCCAACCTAACCCCTAACAAAGCGAACCAATGAACTTCTCTAGCCACCTCCTTTCCACCATCATCAATATGAGCTAGGCTACCCATGGACACTCTACTTAGAGCATCGATCATAACATTAGCTTTGTCCAGATGATAATGTACACTCATGTCATAATCTTTAAAGAGCTCTAACCACCTTCATTGTCTCAAGTTAAGATCTTTTTATGTGAATATCTATTGGAGACTCTTGTGGTCGCTAAACACATCAACATGAACCCCATACAAATAGTGAAGCCAAAGTTTCAAAGAAAACACCATGGCCGCCTATTCGAGATCATGGATGGGATAATTTCACTCATGCACCTTAAGTTGACTAGAGGCATATGCTATCGTCTTACCATTTTTCATCAAAACACACTCCAAACCAGTTCTTGAAGCATCACAATAAACCACAAACCCTTCCAACCCTTTTTGATAGGACCGGTGACAAGTTTATATTTCACAGTTTTCAAACTCTTTTCATAATCATCGGTCCAAATGAATTTTACCTTCTTTTGGATCAACTTTGACATCGAGGAAACAATAGAAGAAAAGCCATTGACAAACCTTTGTTAGTAACCTTCCAAACCCAAGAAACTCCAAATATCCGATAGAGTTAAGGGTCTAGGCCAATTTCTTATCACTTTCGTCTTCTTAGGATCCACCTTAATGTCATCACCTGATATCACATGCCCTAGAAAAGCAGTCTCTTTCAACCAAAATTCACCCTTTTCATATTTAGCAAATAACCTCTCATCCCTCAAGAGTTGTAACACCACCCTCAAATGATTCACATGCTCTTCCTCACTCGGGAATAAATCAATATATCATCAACAAAGACCACCACAAAGATATCAAGTAAGGTTTAAATACCCTATTCATGAGATCCATAAATATAGCCGGTGCATTAGTCAAGCAAAAAGACATTACCATAGGTTCAAAGTGCCCATACATAGTCCAAAAAGCCATCTTGGGAATATCATACTCTCTCACCTTCACTTGGTGGTATCTGGACCAAAGATCAATCTTAAAAAAATAACTAGCCCCCTGCAGTTGATCAAAAAGGTCATCAATCCTTCGTAGAGGGTACTTGTTCTTTATGGTAACTCTATTAAGTTGTTGATAATCAATGAACAATCTAAGGGAACCATCCTTTTTCTTTACAAAAAAACACCAGTGCACCCTAAGGTGACTTGCTGGGCCTTATGAAACCCTTCTCCAACAAATCCCTCAATTGATCCTTTAACTCCTTTAACTTCGCAGGGGCCATACAGTAAGGGGACATGGAAATGGGTTATGTATCAGGAAAGAGGTCTATACCAAAGTCTATTTTTCTTTCGGGAGAAATAGTGGGAAGCTCATCCGGAAAGACATCCAAAAACTCATTAACCACCGGACCCGACTCAATAGGAAGGACCTTAGACTCAACATCCCTAACCCTCACAAGATGATAAAGGCAATCTTAAGAAATCAACTTTTGGACTTTAAGACAAGAAATGAATCTAGCTTTGACTATTACATTACGACTTTCCCATTCAAGGACGAGCTCATTAGGAAATTGGAATTCAACCTTATGGGTTCTACAATCAATAAGAGCATGATATGCGTGTAACCAATTCATCCCAAGAATAATATCAAAATCCACCAGATCTAATTCAACAAAATCATAAGGCAACACTTTATTCAATATGAACATGGGATAATTTCTATAGACTCTTTTAGCAACAATGGACTCACCAACATGGGTAGGCACTTCATAAGGTTTACGCAAGGATTTGGGACTCACATGAAGATTTTTTGCAACAAAAGAAGTAATGAAAGGAAGTGGCACCCATACCTATCAAAGTATACACATCATAATCAAAAACCTTTAACATAGAGTGAAAACATCAAGCACCTCATCCACCCTTTTCCTTCCTTGGAGAGAATAGAACCTATTTTGCCTTAGAGCACCCCTTTGTTGGCCTCCTTTTGCCCTTTGACCTGTATTAGCACCTTGGCCTTGAGCATGACCATCTATACCTTTATTTTGAGCATGAGGACAATCAACAACCTCATGACCCACTTCACCACAACTATAGCAAGCATTAGAGTTTCTCAAGCATAGGCCACTATGGTTTCTACCACACCTTTGGCACTTTGGATTAGATACTTCACCATTACTACCTTGGTAATCTTTCGTTACTATTAGAAAATCTCTTTCTAGGAGCATTAGAAGACCCTTGGCCTTAGAACTTGTGGCATCGAGGAAATCGGCCAGCCGTAGAACCTTAGAAACCACCTTCAAATCAAGTCCTCTTGGACTCACCACTTCTTCTCTTTCTAAGTCTTTCCTTTCTAGCTATTCAGCATATGTCATAAGCTGAGATAAATTCATATCTTTCACTAGCATGGCCATACAACACTCTTCATTAACCAAGTCGGACACCCCCAATACAAATTTTTTCTAACTCTAAGGTCGGCCACCAAATGTGGAGCACACTTGGAAAGTTTTAACTTGAGGACATACTACTTCACACTAATGAAAACTTGCTTGATGTTCAAAAAATCCATAATCTTAGCCTCTCTTAGCTCAATAGGAAAGAATCATCTGAGGAATGTGGCTTTGTTTCACGACCCAACCCAGGGCCGCAAATGGTGCCGATAGGGCACCCGGACATACACTTATACTGAATCTCCATTTACGACAGCTAAGGGATTTCACAAAATTTTGACATGGTTTCCTCTATTTTTCTAATCAACCCCACCTGCAAACAGCAAACCCAACAGTACCAGATATTACCATAAGAACAGATACATATACATATATGCGGGCCGACAAGGTCACCGCTGCGGCAGAGCCGCCCGACAAATATATCATACAAATGAGATCATACCAACGTAATTTCCCACACCCACATGTATCCACAGACCTCTATGTATAGAAATCGGACAACATGACGGGACAGGGCCCCGTCATACCCTCGAGTATATATATAAATGCAAAATACAAACTGAACATGTACAAGCATATACCAAACGGTCTGCTCCTGATGCTAGGGAGCACTTCAATGGTAGACGGAGGTCATAAGAAGACGATCCTCTAGCCTGTTCGTCTGTACCTGCGGGCATGAATGCTGCCCCCGAAAGGAGGGGGGTCAGTACGAAATACGTACCAAGTATGTAAAGCAGTAAACCCGAAATGTGAGTGAAAATAACAATCCAAATATAATAGTACAGAAGTCAAACCTGTATGTCAAGATAAAAATATTTATTCTTTTTTTTTCAAACCAAAAAATAATGCATATCGGACGGGAACAATGGCGACCTCCAAACGCGCGCCATACCACAGCATAACACCAGAAATTTCA
>JAOTQJ010168333.1:0-25922 GCA_025642045.1 Solanum sejunctum | reverse complement strand
AACTGCTACTTCACAAATGAAAGAAGCGCAGACAGTTTAAAGAGTCATTTTGCTTTATTCCATCATATTCCAAAGCCAAAAAATAGTCAATCTTTGACTTCATCCGAGATTGATGGAACTATATAATCAACTCTAAAAAAACATAATAAAGAGAGGGAAAGAAAAATTGGGCCCAAGTCTCGCTCTGCACGCCTGGGCTAGAACTTGGGCCTGCAACTTCTACTCTTTTGGGTTCTTATTTGCTAATTAAGCATGTATATTAGTAGGGTATATATGTTGTATATCAACGTTCCACTGTATATTAACATGTATATCCAACATTCCAAACACCTTGAATCATTCCTGCTATAGAATTGATTTTTGTTACTTTTTTTTCTGTATCATGTTACTGTATACATGCTGTATATCAGTGTATATAGTGAAGTTTTGGGGGCCAAAAATCTTATAACGTAGTTTCTTTAACCTGTACACTAACTCACCAAACTGCTTGTGCCTTCGTGGCCCCGAGAAATGCAAGGTAGGAGCCTCAAATACTCGGACAAATGCACAAAGACAAGAAAAATAAAAAAAGATTAAAGATCCGAAAAATACTTAAATCCACAACTCAATGACTTACAACCAAAGTGAACTAAAAATCAACATATGAAAACTCATTAACTTGAAGCTAAAGTTCAGCACCTAAAACCCATTAATCTTGATGCTAAATTGATACATGAAAACTCCAAAAGCTTTGAAACTAAGAATGAAACTAATGAATGAAAAATACTTTAATTTATTTTTAACCAAAGATGTCATAATTTGCAACAAATAAGGAGAAATACCTAGACTTCAAGATAAAATACTAACACTGTTAATAAATTAAGAGGCTAAAAATTTGAACAAGAATAAAGTCTACATTAATAAACATTAAACAAAGTTGTAATCAACGTTATAGCTCAAACGAAACAGTGAACAAACAAGAAAATACAAGACATAAGGCTATGGTTATAGGGTAAACATGTTCAACAGCAAAATCTTCAAAATAACGCAAGATTTGTTTTTTAGATTTTTACATATTTATGAATTGAAACATCAAAGAAATGAGAAAACTACCTGTTATGGAGCAGCGACAGTGAGACGTCGACAAATTTAGGAGAGAGCTTCCACCACCAATTCTAGGAAAATATTTAAGATCAGAATAATTTTTGAAAAAAACTTGAACTATTTTTATGAAAACTTTGCCTTATTTTTCTTTTTTAGAATAATCACCCTCCCTAAAACAAGTGATGAAGAGGGGTGCCGAAAACCAGGATTTTGAATTTGAATTCAAAATTCAAAATCCAAATGTTAGAAAAAAATTTTTTTGCCAACTTTTGCTGAAACTTTTTTAATCATTTGTGTGTATGTGTTCTTGTGTTGTAGAGGGTGAAGAAGAAAGAGGGACACGTGGGTCCCATAAAAGAAAAAGAAAGTAAAAAAAGAAAAAATATAGTAAAGTAAGAACAAGAGAAGGGAAAAGTAGAAAATAGGAAAGCACGCGTGGTCGGAATAAATGCAGGATTAAATTTAAATACACGATAAATTAAATTAGATCAATTAATGAGTTTCTAAAATATCAAAGTAAAATAATTTATTTTAAAATAATTTATAATTAAATTAAGATAGTTAATAAGAAAATAAATTTTTTTTTACAATAATTTTTGAATAAATATAACTTTAAAATAATATTTTTTTCGAAGATAATTATTTCGCATAGTTAAAAATTGAAGAAACTCAATAATTAATTTAAAATGTGGAGGGTCAAAATTAGGTGTCAACAGATGCAATGCAACAAGAGATAGGCATCATAATCAAAATGCATAATAATAATAAGCAATGAATAACATAATAATAATATGACAAGTATGAATGATGCGTAAAGTAAAACATGCTTATAGTTCATTCTACTCAGATAAATCATAATACGTAAGTGTGGGAAGAGACTTCAACCGACATACATAAGACCAAATGAATTACAACTCGGAATCCCGATATCAACCCTACATCGAAAGAAAGGGGGAAGTTACTTGCCAAGGTAAACCTCCCAATGCCTAAGTGGATCCACTAAGCCTTGTGTGAATCGGGTACTCTCCTCTAGTTTTTGGACTAGGGTACTCGCCTCAATCCCGGACTCGAGTTCTCGCCTCAAGCCCTCATATTTAGGGTACTCACCTCTTAGAGATTTGGGGACTCGCTTCTAATCCCTTTACCTATGGTGGCACGTAGTTATAAAACTTGAGAACTCGCCTCTAGTCCACTTGGTGCTAAGTCTAATCCCATGGAATATATATAAGATAATCATACTTCAATAACTTGCAATATACATAGAGACATAGCACGAGTAGCTCTTAATATCATTGACCTCGTATGGTGAGATTAACTTCAATCATAAGAATAGATCATCATCAACATTATCCTTTCATTATCATTAAACATCAAAGGCTCACAAGAGTTATAATCTTAGAAAAGGGACTTAATCCAGCCCTACAACATCATCAATATTTACATGATGTAAACACATCCTTAGTAAGCTCATAATCATCAAAGGGTCACTTGAATGATAACTCAACCAATAGATCATCAAAACTTAACGAATCCTTAAAAAGACATTTTATCAAGCACTTGGAGGGTGTGTAGTGCTAGTGTAAAACCATGCAATTCAAGTGTGAAATCATGTAAGAAAATCTATTGTAAAACCATCATTCAATACCTTCCAACGCCCTCAAGCAATATATATCAAAACCCCTCCTCAAATTTTACAATAGATCCAAGATTTATGGATCAAAACATGCTAAAACACCCATACTTTGATGAACTCAAATAACTATGTAGTAAAGTTTTTAATATACAAAATCCACATGAAAAATTAACTTTAAATCATGCAATTTAAGTAGAAAAGAGGATTGGGCACCATGGGTGAAAGGACCCAATGGTTGAAACCCACATACCTTGACCTTGAAGAATTTCTTGAAGAAGACTTTAATGGAGACTTGAAGCTTGAAGGAATTTCTTAAATCTAGATGAAGGTTTTGGGAATTGAATTTGGAAGTAAATATTTGGCTAATTTTTTTGGTGAGTATTGGAGAATGTTTAGGATGATATGAGGGTGAAATAAGGCTAAGTATAAGTTTTTTCAAGTATGGGGACCCTTAGCCCCAAGACTTGAAAGTCTTGGACTGAAGTAATAAAAAGGACCAAAATAACACTGCTCCGCGTCGCGGATTACTCACTAGAATTTGCATCTCTGCACAAATGAGTTCCATGAAAACGGGCATAAATTCTTCACCAGAACTCGAAATGAGGTGAAACCAAGTGTGTTGGAAAGCTAATTCAAAAAGTTTTAATTTGGTAAGTCATGGGCTACCCAATTTTTTGTATGCTAAGAGATATGCCCCTTTAAAGTTGACCTTTCTAAATCACATTTTTATGACTTTTAGATTTTGATACAGTTGCTCTAAAATTCGGGTTAGACCTATTCCCCGCTCAATTTTACCCCTTGAACAATGATGTAAGATTTTTGAAATAACGAATGGATTTTTAGATATATAGAAATTACGATTCAGGACACTTTCGAGGCACATTTTCAGGCACTTTTTGAGGTCATTTCAAAAGGGAGAGGACCCTCAGGGATATCCTTGATGCCCCCGATCCAATCGTGCTAAGTCAAACATCCTAGGACAATACTTATACATATACATGTTTTCAAAAGAGGCATTAGTCATTTCAAATCATTTCGATGCTTACGTGCGCTCAGAATCCAAACACATTTCATAAATGTTCATATTTGAGTTCAAAAGACAAATCATAGTTATATCATGCTTCTCATGCATAGGATTAGCTCATGCACATATACAAAGTGGTGTAAGGATCCAAAATACTCAAAAGAGCCATATCATAGACATTTATGTGATCATATTCTTATCATATCCATAATCTTATCAAAATCATATATATAAACATAATTGGTCTTAACCCACTTCATGAACTTCGTAAAATCCAATGCTCATGAATGCATATGCCATGAATGATGTGAAATTATTATGGGAATATAGATTCATTCTTAAATCAATAATTTAATATGAAATTCAAGTAAATCTATAAGTAAAACCACATTCAAATCACAATTTAGATTACCCATGTTTAAATCAAATTTTAAAGGGACAATGCATATTCAAATCTTCATAATAATATTGCAATTCAACATATTAGGGATTAAATCAACCTAAAATCAACAATAAAGTATAGCCCGTACTTCAATTGAATTTAATAAAAACTAATCTTCAAAACCCATATTTAAAGTAAGAAAAATTCTATAAATCAAGTGTAAAAAGAGTTTGGGTCTTCTTGGTTGAAAGGTAAAAAGAATTAATCCCACATACCTTACCTAATTGAGAAGATTCAAGAAGAAATTTGATGAAGAAAGAGTCTTCCCTTGATTTCCAAGCTTAGTTTTCACAAGTGTCTTTGAGAGAGTTCTTAAGAGAGAGTTGAAATAATTCTAAGTGAGAGAATGAATTTGAATGAGAGGAGAAGAGTTTAGGTCCATTGGTGGTCTTAGGATAGCATAGGAAGTCACAAAGGTCCCTTAGGAGTAGTGATAATTACAAAAACACCATTAATAAAGCAGAATAAAATTTCTTGCCATGTGTCCTGTGATAAGGTCTTACAGTCAATACAAGGTCACAAGGACCGTGAAACCCTCCTGTGAAGCCACACTTAGCCAAATCCCAGAAAATACTACACAGTCGGGCTTTACAAAAATGGGCATAACTTCTTGTTATGAACTAGGAATGCAGTAAAACTAGATATGTTGAAAAGCTAATTCAAAGAGCTTATATTTGACAGGTCATGGGCTACCCAGTTCATTTTGTGCTAAGAGATATGATCATTTAAAGTTGACCCTTCTATCGGTTCTTATAAAAAAACTTATCCAAAGGAATTCCATACTTGGAAAAATGCACACCAACACCCATACGAAGGGCTTCACGCTTCGTATCAAGGTATATAGACCGTATGCCTCCTTTGTGAAACATCACTTAGAAAAAGAATTTTTTAATGACCAAGTTCCAAGATGGTGATTCAATACTTAGAAAATTTTCACTTTGGCACCTATACATAAGGGCCTCACAGTCCGTGAATCACCAAACGGTCTGTGAGAGGGGCTGTACCACTTGCCTTAGGCTCAAAACTGTGGAGTCGCAATCCCAACACTACCATACGGTCCACCACATGGTCCACATGGTGTCGCACGAACTATGTGGGGTCCAAGTGTGGTATGACTTGGTTCTAAACTCCACATTAAGGCTGTCACAACCCACACAAGGCCAAAGGCCACCCCAAAGAGGCTCCACAAGGTCCTTATAGCACCACATGGACCATGAAGGCTTCCATGAAGCATCTCTTTGGTACAACACTTTCTGAAACCAAATTTCCAAGCTCTATTGAGGTCATACATAGTCTGGGTCTTACATCATCTCTGCCTTGGGAACATTCGTCCTTTAATGTGCTAGAACAAGGTTTGAAAGGCTTAACCTAGAACATGAAACATCAAACTTAATATACAATGCATATTTTATCACTTGAAAATCATAAAGTCATTAAAACTCATATCAAGACGTATTCAAATCATTCAAAACATCTTAAAAATTATTTTTGTTCACATGTATGCATGTCATGTCATGAAACTCAAGAGTGAAAGAATTAGGACCACTAAGAAAAGGAAGACCTAATACCTTAGGCTTATGTAGATTGGAAAAAATGGGGGATATTGTTTCATCTTGTCCAACCCCGCCCTCCGTGTAGCTCTCTCCGTATGTTGATTTCTCCAAAGTACCTTAACTAAAGCCACATCATTGTTACGAAGCCACTTCACTTGCCTATCCAAACTCTCAACCAGAACTTCCTTATAAGACAAGTTCTCTTCAACCTCAACACCTTCCAAATGCATAATAGCACTAGGATCACTAACCAACTTCCTCAACATAGACACATGGAAGATCGGGTGAATAAAACTTAAATTCAGAGGCAAATCCACCCTTTAAGCCACATTCCCAATTTGCTCAACAATCTCATAAGGACTTACATCCCGGGGACTCAACTTGTCCTTTTTTTCCAAAACACATTATACCCTCATAGGTGAGACCTTCACATACACCCAATCATCAACATGAAACTCAAGATCCCTTTTCCTAACATCAAAATAGGACTTTTGGCGACTTTGGGCCGTCTTCAAGCTCTTTCTAAACAACTTTACCTTCTCCATAGATTCCAACACCAAATTCAAGCCAATCAAAGCTATTTCTCCCAACTCAAACCATCTCATTGGAAATCTACACCACTACCATACTGTCACGACCTAGCCTAGGACTTGGACATGAAATGACAAATAAGAACCTGAAGGGACCCCAAAAAAGTCTCTTAGCAGATTAATCACACATACTTAGTTGCCAAAGTAATTAAACAACAATAAGAGATATAACAAAAAGGAAAGTGGGGCTAAGGGAAATCTTGATATTCATAAAAGCATAAAAGAGTCAAGCTCATAGCATAAGTATATCATAATATCTGACAACAACTTTAACATGGAATAGGGTGAGGGCCAAGAAACTTTTCGGATTCACCCTCATAATAACAAGTGTTCAACATAGTGAAGTCTCAAAATAGCAAGAGTAATGTAGATAGTATCCTCGGACTTGAGGACTCACCAATGCTTATCTCCGAAGTACTGAACTAGACATGTAAAGGATGATCGAAAGGAGCTCTGGTCCCTTCATAGTAATATCATATAGGCATAGAATATGCGTTAGTACATTTGAATATATTAAGTATGCGAGATGAAATGCAACAAGACATAAGCCAATATAGTCAAAATGCATAATCATAAGCAATGGATATAATCTCAATATGGCATGCATGATCAATGTTCATAATAAAACATGCTTGTAAATCATTCATATTGCACAATATATAGAGAATAAATATGTAGTAAGCGACCTCAGCTAAGATAGACCAAGCAGTTACAACTTGGACTCCGAGGCTTGACACCCCCTCGGTTAAGGTGATCGAGCATGCCCCCTCCCCCAGCTAAGTGTGGTCTACTTGTCAAGGCAAACCAAACATGATAACATGAACTAGATGGATCCACTAGTATAGCAAGGATAATAATCATAATCTTATGGTGGTACATAGTTTAGAGACTAAAGACTTTATGCAAGGGCCCCTTGAGTCGAGCCCCCATCTTAAGCCTCAGTCAGTGCTAAGTCAAATCCTATGGAATACTTGAAATAATTATACTTTAATCATAACATGAATAACTTGTAAGAACATGACTTAAGTAGCTCATAAATATGCTTGACCTCTAGTAGTGAGCCTAACTTGAACATGAGAGTAGATCATAATCATACTTGAACCTTTGCTTTAACATGAATGACTTACAAGAGATAAAAATTCTTGAAATAGGGCTTAACTTGACACTTGTATAATCGTAGATACTTTTCATGAATTCAATACATGATTGAAAGCCCTTTATCATCATCTAGTCACTTGACTTGTAAATCATGAAATAGATCATCAATAACTTGAGAATTCTTGACTTGACATTTTATCAAACACACGGTGGATTCATGATACTTGTTCAAAATCATACAATTCGAGAGTGTACAAAGATTAGTAAAATCAATTCAAAATAACCCACCAATATTTTAGTAAAACCCACATGTAGGGTACCTTGAAATCCATTAGAAAAGCTCATAATAGTTCATGGTTTCATAGCTCAAAACATGCATAGTCTCAATGGACAAAATCAATTCATGGTATAAGCTTGAAATAGATAATCATGCATAATCAACCAATATTTCATAAAACCCTAACATAATTTAGATTCATAACCATGATAAGAGATACCCATAGGTAATACAACTTGAAAATATGCAATTTTCATGAAAAGGGAAGGTTGGGCTCCATGGGTGAAAGGACCCAGTGGATGAAACCCATATACCTTAAGCCTTGAATTCTTTGAAGTGAACTTGAAGAAGTCTTAGAGCTTGAAATGAATCCTTGAGTCCTAAAGTTGAGCTTGAATTCCTTAGATTTGAATGAGAGAATTGATAGAGTCTTAGAGGGGTTTGAGAGTGGGTTTTGTAAGTTATAGAGTTAAAAAATGGCTAAGTATGGGTGATCTCATGCTTAAGTGGGCATGGGGCTATGACCATAATGCCCTTGGCTGAAATAGCAAAACAAAGAAAATTAATACACTAGTTTGCATCCCTAGCGCGATGAAGGCCTATTACACCTGACCAAATACACTACTCCACGCCCCTAGCACGTTGCGGCCAGGGCGTGGACTACTATTGGAAATCAAAAATTAGCAAAAATTATTTTTCGCTATGGGTCCTCTAAAATTCAGGTTGTATCCATTTCCCACTCAATTTTTCCGCCTGATCGAGAATATGAAGCTGAATTTTCGAGATCACGAATAAATTTGAGATATATGAAATTACAATTATAGGGCATTCTGAAGCACATTTTGGGGCATTTCACATTCAAAACTTCAAAGAGTGCCATACTAATGCTAGCATGAAAGCTATTATTGTAAGAAAACTCAATGAGTGGAAGATGGTCATCCTAATTACCCTTGAATTCCCACACACAAGCCTTCAACATATCCTCCAAAATTTGCACTGCCCTCTCGACTTGTCCATCGATTTGTGGATGAAAGGCGATACTCAACTTTACCTTAGTACCAAGTCCCTTTTGAAATAACTTCCAAAAGTGAGAAGTAAATTGGGTTCCACGATACTATATAATAGACCTAGGCACACCATGCAACCTCACCAACTCTTGGATGTACAACCTTGCATAATCTTTGGCATTAAAGGTAGTGTTGACTGATAGGAAATGAGCTAATTTAGTCATCCGGTCAACAGTAACCCAAATTGAGTTAAATTACCTTTGGGTTTGAGGCAAGCCAACCACAAAATCAATGTTCACAACTTCCCACTTCTAAATAGGAATTTCAATATCTTAGGCCAAACCACCAGGCCTTTGGTGCTCTACCTTCACTAGTTGACAATTAGGGCATTCAAATACAAACTTGGCTATATCCTTCTTCATACCATGCCACCAGTACACTTTCCTCAAATCTTGATATATCTAAGTAGATCTCAGGTGGATAACATAATGAGAATTATGGGTTCCACTCATGATCACCCTAAGATCATCCACACCCAAAACTTATTACCGATCTTGATACCAAAGCACACCATCTCTCCCTTGGGAGAAAACCTCTGTCTTTTTTTTTCGGCAACCAATTTCTTCAACTCAACCAATGATGGATCTAGGTCTTGCTTAGCCTTAACATCAACAACCATAAAAGATTCGGCTCTATTCTAAACATGAATACCACCATTCTTAGAGTTGGCTAACCTAACACACAATCAAGCCAAATGGTGAACATCTTTTACCAACTCTTTCTTTCCTTCATCAACTTGAGCCACTCTTTCCATAGATAGCCTACTAAGAGCATCGACTGTAATATTTGCCTTGCCAGGATAATATTGTACACTCATGTCATAGTCCTTAAGGAGTTCCAACCATCTCCTTTTTCTCAAGTTAAGATCCCTTTGAGTGAACACATATTGAAAACTCTTGTGGTCGGTGTAAATATCAAAATACACCCAATGTAAATACTGTCTCTAAATCTTTAAGGCAAACACCATCACTGCTAACTCAAGATCATGAGTTAGGTAAATATACTCATGCATCTTCAATTGCCTTGATGCATAAGATATCACCTTACCATATTGCATAAGTACACAACCCAACCCAATCCAAGAAGCATTACAATAGACCACCAACCCATCTAAGCCATCCAATAAAATCAACATAGGAGCCAATGTAAGCTGATCTTTCAAAGTTTGAAAACTCTTCTCATACTTATCCGATCATACAAAATTGGCCTTCTTTTGAGGCAACTTGGTAAAAGGAGATGCAATAAATGAGAACCCTTCAACAAACCTTATATGATAAGCAACCAACCCAAGAAACTTCAAAAATTCGAAGGAGCAAGCTTGTCAAATAATGCACATCCTTCAACAACTCCCTTTTGACCTTATCTATAAGATCAACTACAACATCTTTCTTGCCTGGATTGCATTACAAGCCCAAGTAACACTTCTTATTTAATAGGGAAGGATGGAGATAGAAAACCTTAAGACACGCTCTAAGTCACGCTATGAATCATGAAAAAATGAAATATTTTCTAAAATGCCTCGTAGCCTCCTACACATAGATGTGGTGCACTTCACACCCATGAGTAAGACTCTACTTGATGCAGCATATTGGACTCCGAGGACCATTTATAAGACCAGTGCTCTGATTCCATCTTTGTTATGACTCAGACCTATAGTTTAGGAGTAACATGGCGAATGGGAACCCGAGAGGCCGTAAACAAGCCTCAAGTATTTATATTCACATTATCTGTTTGTTAGTGTATATGTAAATAGTAAACATATAGTTCTAAGGGATGAGAAAGTAGGGTTCACGCTATGGGGATGTCATACGGATGAGGGATTAACATAGATTCACATAACACATAGCACATAAGAACTAAGGGGTGGATAAGTATGACTCACTCTATGGGGGAAATACGTAACTTAAGGTTTTACACATTTCCATATCAAATTATATATACTTATCATAATTCTCATAATCAATCCATAATAGACATATCCAATAGATAACCATAATAATAGGCTCTAAATACAACACATAACATATAGATCTGACAAGAGTCTACAAGATGTCCAACAATGCCTCTAGTTATAAGATAGGACAATGGCTAAGATATTTCCCGGGCACACCCTCAAAGTAAATAACATAAGTAAGACTTCATAGGTAGAGGAATGGTGGCTTGTCCTTGGAAGGACTCACCACAACAAGTAGCTCAAGATCCATCTACCCATCATATGGTGGATGAAGGAAATCTCCTGTCCCTACATGGTTAGATCTTGTAAGCAAAAAATATGTGTTAGTACATCTGAATTGACTAGAATGCGGGTATACAATGCATATGACTTATCAAACCTGCATTCAATGTTAGATTATAAGGGCACATATTATAAAAAGAGATATATATCCAAAGAAGAGTAATATAATAATATGTCATGAAATTTATGATGCATGAAATGCCATAATTCTCATATATAGTTGGGATGGACTATAACTGACAAATCAAACTTATGCGAGCTATTACATGAATTAGTTTGATGTAGACCTCCTATAAGTAAAAGAAGATTACCTGCCAAGGGTAATCTACACCACACCTTACAACTCAAACTTTTTGGTGTGGTGGACACCGTCCTTACGACCTCACTTTTCAAAATGATTTTCATATCATATCGTATCATATCAAGGTGTAATAATTCTTTATGATCCAATCTTTTAGGTAATGATGACCATATACGTATACTTGCACATAGTTCTAGAAAAGAGAGAGGACCCTTGGGGATTGCCTTGATGCCCCCAATCCATCAGTTCTAAGTCAAACATCCATGGAAATATTTATACATATACATGCTTTCAAAAGAGGCACTAGTCATTTGAAATCATTTCAATGCATACTTGGGATCACAAGCTAAACATGTTTTATAATCATTCATACTTGAGTTCAAAAATCCAAATAATAGTCTTAATCATGCTTCTCATGCATATGATTAGCTGAAGCATATATACAGAATAGTGCAGGCACCCAAAATACTCAAAGAGAAATATCATAGATATTTAAGTGATCACATTCTTGTCATATCGATAATCTTATCAAAATAATATGCATAGACATAATTCAGCTTAGCCCACTTCATAAACTTTATAAAATCCATCGCTCATGAATGCATATGCCATGAATGATATGAGATTAGCATTGGCAATGTAGATTCAATCTTAATTCAATAATTTAATATGAAATTCAAGTAAATCTATTTAGTAAAATCCACATTCAAATCACAATTTAGATTACCAATGCTTAAATCAAACTTTAAAGGGACAATACATATTCAAATCTTCACAATAATAATAATGCAATTCAACATATTAGGGCTTAAATCAACTTAAAATCAACAATAAAGCATAGCCCATACTTTGATTATATTCAATAAAAACTAATCTTCAAAACCCATATTTAAAGTAAACAAAATTCCATAAATCAAGTGTAAAATGAGTTTGGGTCTACTTGGTTGAAAGGGACCAAGATTCAATCCCACGTACTTTAGCTAATTGAGAAGATTCAAGAAGAAATTTAATGAAGAAAAAAGTATTCACTTAATTCCCAAGCTTAGACTTCACAAGAGTCTTTGAGAGAGTTCTTAAGAGAGAGTTGAAATAATTCTAAGTGTGAGAATAAAATTTGAACGAGAGGAGAAAAGTTTAGGTCTTTTGGAGGTCTTAGGATAACATAACAAGTCACAAAAGTCCCTTTGGACTACCTATAATTACAAAATAACCATTAATGATGCAGAACAAAATTTTTTACCACGGGTCACTTGACAAGGTCTCCCAGTTCTTACAAGGTCACACAGACAGTGAAATCCTCCCTTGAAGCCACACTTAGCCAAATCTCAGAAAATACTGCATAGGCGAGTTTTACAAAAATGGGCATAACTTCTTGATATTAACTGAGAGTGCAGCGAAATCAGATGTCTTGGAAAGCTAATTCAAAGAGATTGAATTTAATAGGTCATACGCTGCCCAAGTCATTTTGTGCTAAGAGATATGACCATTTAAAGTTGAACTTTTCATCAGTTCTTATGAAAACCTTAGCTAAAGGAATTCCATACTTAGAAAAATGTACATCAACACCCATATGGATGGCTTCACGGTTTGTACCAAGGTATACACACTGAAAGACCCTAAAAAGTTCCCAAAAATATGCCTCAAAAGTGTCCAAAATTGTAATTTCTATATATCTCAAAATCTGTGCGTGATATTAAAAATTCAACTTTATATTCTTATTCAGGGGGAAAAATTGAGTAGGGAATAGGTCTAACCCCAATTTTAGAGCAAACAAATTACAATTTCAATTGTCAAAAAAATCCTTATCTAGTGTTGATCCGCTCCCCTGGTGCAACGTGGACCAGTGTTATTTTTGCCCAGTTTTGTTAAGTTGGTCCAAGGCCTTTGGGTCTTGGGCCTAAGCCTTTCCATGTGTGAAAATACCTATACTTAGCCATATTTCACCTTTATATCATACAAGACATTCCCCAACTCTCAAACACTTAGACAAATATTTTACCCTAAATTCAAGTCCTAAAACTCAATCCGGGTCTTAAGGTTTTCATTCAAGCTTCAAGTGTCCATTTCAAATCTTCTTTAAGAAATTCTCCAAAGCTAAGGTATGTGGGTTTCAACCATTAAGTCCTTTCACCCATGTTGCCCAAGCTTCCTTTTTACCTATATTGCATGATTTAAAGTTGATTTACTCACGAGTTTTCTATTATGAATTTGACTATGAACTATGTTGGTTTTTTTTTTGTAAAAGTATGACTATTTATGCATGTTTTGCGCTATGAATCTTAGATCTATCTTGAGATTTAATGAAGGATTATGATGTATATTGTAAGATTGGATTACCAAGTATTGGTGGGATAATTTAATTCAAGATTTCTTGCATGATTTCACTCTTTAATTGCATGGTTTTACACTAGCACTACACACCTGCTAAGTGCTTGATAAAATGTATGGTTATGGTTTCTTGAGGAATTGAAGGCCCAATGCATATCTTATGAGTTGAATGACTATATAAAGATGAAAATTTTTTATATATATGATATTATCTCTATAGTGTTGGGAATTGACCAAGCCTCACTTGGGAGGTTTTACACCCGGGTAACCATGTTGAAAGGTTTGAACCTCGATTGCATTGCTCATAGGTTGGTAGACCAGTGCAACCATATTGAGCGATTTGTTACTTGATTGCCTCGCTTGGGAGTTGGTTGGCCCATGCAACCATGTTGAGGGGTTTGTACCTTTATAACCATGTTGAGGAGTTTGTACCTAATCAGCCATATTGAAGGGTTTGTACCTCATTCACCTCTCCAAGGAGGTGTTAGGCCTTGGATATTCACTATTAATGGTATCTCCTTACACATGTATTATGTTCTATGGAAGCATGATCTACTTCAAGCATCTTCCATGCATGCTATATTGTTATATTCTACTCATTGCCTATGCTTATACATTTCGATTATATTGCTTATCTCTTGTTGCATTATGTCCTACATACTTAGTACATCCAAACATACTAATGCATACTCTCTGCCTACATTATGTTACGATGTAGGGATCGAAGCCCCACTTGATCATCCACCTCCATGTGGCTAGTACGACTTCTTTTAAGCTAGTTGGTGAGTCCTCTATTTCGAGGACAATGTGTATGTTCTTATGCTATGTATTATGACTCTCTTTCTTTATTGTATTTTTTTACTATGAGGGTGAGTTCGGTTGCACATCTTGCTATGGTCAGAGGTGTTGTTGGACATGTTATGTATAATTCTATAAGCTTTGACGCTCTCTTGAATTTTGATGTTTATGATATGAAAGATATCCCTTAGCCCTGGTTATCCCTATTTACTATCTCTTATAGTCATTTTATTACTTCTACGACCAATGATGTGTAATGATTTGTTAAGAGGCTTGTTTGGGGGTCCCTTCGGGTTTTCTATGCATCGTGTCACATCTAATCCCTAGGCTTGGATCATGACAAACTTGGTATTAGAGCACTAGGTTATTAATGGTCCTCGGCATCCAAAAGACTACGTCGATTAGAGTCTTGTTCATGGCATGGTTGTGGACCAAAACTATAAGGAAGAGGCTCGAGGCATTTTAGAAAAGTTTCCCTTTTTCATGTTCTAAGTCATGCTATAGAGTTGAAGTAAGGTTCCCCCTCCCCTGACGATTGTTCTTTGCTATGCTAGATCGTGCCTAACACAAGAGGAAGGAGTGCCTACACTCCCGAGAAACAACCGACACATGGTAAGCTCTGGGATGCTCTCACTATGCTAGCACAAGTTGTGGCAATCAAGTCAATCAAGGGGCCCAAGTCCCTCATGCTCCTACCCGACATCTTGGGTGAGAGACTTTATGAGGATGAATCCACTGGTATTCTATGGGTCTAAGGTAGATAACGACCCTCAAGAGTTCATTGATAAGGTCTACAAGGTATTGTCTATCATGGGTGTTAGATCGAAGGAGAAAGCGGAGTTGGCAGCCTACCAACTCAAAGGGGTAGCACAAATATGGTTTAATGAATGGAAGGAGGAGAAGGGAATCAATAATGTGGTGCTACGGGAGGAGTTCAAGGCGGCCTTTCTTAATTGGTTCTTCCCTCTTTAGCTTAGGGAATCCAAATTGGTGGAGTTTATGAACTTGAGACAAGGATCCATGAGTGTGAGAGTATGCCCTCAAGTTCAATCAACTCTCTAAATATTCTCTCTACTTGGTTGCCGACCCAAGATCTACAATGCAGAAGTTCGTGATAGGTGTATCCGATTTAGTAAGTGAGGAATATCAGTCCGCTATATTGATTAGTGACATGGATTTGTCTCATTTGATGACTTATGCCGAACAAATTGAGAAGGAAAAATTGAGGAAGAGTAGGAGTAATAAGGGCAAGAGAGAGCATTTTGAGGGAAAATTCAAAGGTCAAAAGGTTGGCCGGTTATATCAAGGCCAAGGGTCTTCTCATACATTTAATAAGAGGGTTGCCAATGAATTTCCGAGGTCCCAAGGTGTTAGGGGTGTGGTTCCTAATGGTGGGTGTTTCAAATGTGGTAAGGGTCCTAGTGGCTCGTGCTTGAGGGATACCAATGCTTATTATGGTTGTAGGGAAGTTAGGCATAAGGTGATAGATTGCCTTTGAAATAATAACAAGGGTAAGGAGGTTCGTCCACAAGGTTTTAATGCGGTTCCTTTGGGGAGAGGTGGCTGATAAGATGGTTCCCTAAGGCACAATAATTCTATTCCCTCCAAGGTTACCGATGTCATCACTAGTATGTTAAAAGTCTTTGATTTTGATGTGTATGTATTGATTAATCCAGGTGCCACTCTTTCTTTTGTTACCCCCTTTGTTGCCAAAAAGTTTCACATTGAGCTCGAATTGTTGTATGAGTCTTATGAGGTGTCTACTCCTATTGGTGTATCTATTGTAGCTAGAAAGATGTATAGAAATTGTCAGATTTGTATCTTGCATAATATATTGCCTTGTGATCTTGTTGAGTTGGATATTGTTAATATTGATGTCATTCTTGGGGTGGATTGGTTGTATGCATAGTATCCTCTACTGATTGTAAAACCCGTAGGGTCAAATTCCAATTTCCAAATGAACCCATCCTTGTGTTAGAGAGTCATGATGCGGTGGTCAAGGGTAGATTCATCTTTTGTATTAAAGCCCATAAGTTGATCTCTAAGGGGTGTATCTATCATCTTATGAGGGTAAGGGATGTGCAGTCCAAGGTCCTTTCCATAGAGTCAGTTCTGGTTGTAAGTACGTTCCTTGATGTCTTTCCAAATGACCTTCCCGGTGCTCCTCCCAAAAGGGAAATAGATTTTGGTATAGACCTCTTTCCCAATACTCAACTCATTTCTGTTCCCCCCTACCGCATCACCCCGACAGAGTTAAAGGAGTTGAAGGTGCAATTGAGGGATTTGTTAGAGAAGGGTTTTATTAGGCCTAGCCAATCACCTTGGGGTCCACCATTGTTGTTTGTGAAGAAAAGGATGGGTCCCTTAAAGTGTATTGACTACCAATAACTTGATAGGGTCACTATAAAGAATAAGTATCCTATTCTAAGGATTGATGATTTATTTGACCAATTGCAAGTGGCTAGTCACTTCTCTAAAATTTATTTTTGGTCTGGGTACCATCAAGTAAAGGTGAGGGACTGTGATATTCCTAAGACGGCCTTCCAGACTAGGTATGGGTATTATGAGTTAGTTGTGATGTCTTTTGGGTTGACTAATGCATCGACAATCTTCATAGATCTTATGAATAGGGTCTTCAAACCCTATATTAATTCATCTGTTGTGGCCTTCATTGATGATATTTTGATATATTCACACAGTTAGGAGGAGCATATGAGCCACTTAAGGATAGTTCTACAAAGATTGAGGGAAGAGTTGTATGCCAAGTATGAAAAATATGAGTTTTGGTTAAAAGAGGTTGCCTTCCTAGTTCATGTGGTGTCAGGGGATGGTATTAAGGTAAATCCTGAAAAAGACGGATGTGATAGAACTTGGCCTAGACCATTGACCCCATAGGATATTAAGAGCTTCTTCGGCTTAGCAAGTTATTACCGGAGGTTTGTGGATGGGTTCTCTTCTATTGCTTCTCCTATAACCAAGTTGATTCAAAAGAAAGCCAAATTTGTGTGGTTCGACAAGTGTGAAAAGAGTTTCCAAACATTGAAAGATAAGCTTGTATTGGCTCTTATATTGTCACTACCAGAAATGCTAGAGGGATTTATTATGTATTGTGATGCTTCTAGAGTTGTTTTGGGTTGTGTTCTAATACAAAATGGTAAGGTGATAGCCTATGCTTCTGGACAACTCAAAGTACATGAAAAGAATTATCCTACTCTTGATCTTGAACTAGCCGTTGTGGTATTTGCATTAAAGATTTGGCATCATTATTTGTATGGGGTGTATGTTGACGTGTTCACCGATCATAAAAGTCTTCAATATGTCTCTACTCAAAAGGATCTCAACTTGAGACAAACAAGCTGGCTAGAACTTCTTAAAGGACTATGATATGAGTGTGCATTATCATCCCAATAAGGCTAATATAGTGGCCAATGCTTTGAGTAGGGTGTCCATGGGTAGGCTGGCATATGTTGTTGATCGTGGCAAAGGTGTGGCTAGGTAGGTCTATCAGTTAGCTAGATTGAGAGTTAGGCTAGAAGAGGTTGATAATGGTGTTGTTGTTGTTCTTGATGGTTTTAAATCATTATTGGTTGAGGAGGTGAAAGTTAAGCAAGATCTTGACCCCTCTTTGTTAGAATTGAAGGCATTGGTAAACGATGGTAAGGTGGAGGGTTTCTCCCAAATGGGATATGGTACCTTAGATACCAAGGTAAGTTGTGTGTGCCTTGTGTTGATGGCTTGAGAGAAAAGATTCTTGATGAGGCTCATGGTTCTTCCTATTCTATTCACCCTGGTTCTACTAAAATGTATAGAGATTTGAGGAATGTGTATTGGTGGAGGTACATTGCCAAATTTGTTTCCGATTGTCATAGTTGACAACAAGTCAAAGCCGACCATCAAAGGCTGGGTCACCTATCCCAAGATATGGAGATTCCTACTTGGTAGTGGGAAGAGATTAATATGAATTTTGTGCTTGGGTTGCGTAAGACTAGAAAAAGTTTTGATTCCATTTGGGTTGTGGTTGATCGGATAATGAAACCAGCTTACTTTTTTCTAGTTAAGACCACATATGAGCTGAAGATTATGCTAGGTTGTACATTCATGACTTGGTGAGGTTGCATAGTTTTCCTTTGTCCATCATGTCGGATCGTGGTGCTCAATTTACTTGACATTTGTGGTGGTCCTTCCAAAGAGGTCTTGGTACATAAGTTAAACTTAGTATGACCTTTCACCCTTAAATAGATGGACAAGCCAAAAAAACTATCCAAACACTTAAGGATATGCTTAGGGCTTATATATTAGAGCTTAAGGGTAGTTGGGATGATCATCTTCCATTGATTGAGTTTGCCTATAACAATAGTTATCATTCTATCATCGATATGGCCCCTTTTGAGGCTTTCTATTGTAGATGTTGTAGATCGCCAGTTGGGTGATTTGTGGTTGGACAGGTGGCTTTGTTTGGACCATATCTGGTTATGGAGGCTCTTGAAAAGGTTAGGATGATCAGAGAAACATTAAAGATGGCCAAAGTCGCCAAAAGTCCTATGCCAATGTGAGGAGAAGGGATCTTGCATTCAAAGTTGATAATTGGGTCTATTTAAAGGTTTCACACATGAAGGGTGTGGTTCATTTTAGTAAGAAAGGTAAGTTAAGCCTTAGATATATAGGTCCTTATAGGGTGATAAGGAGGATTGGTAAGATGGCTTATGAGTTGGAGTTGCCTAATGAAATGAATTTGGTTCATCTGGTCTTTCATGTGTCTATATTGAGGAAGTGTGTGGGTGATCTGAATGCTATTGTTCCATTGGATGTTGTGCATGTAGTTGAGGGCAACTTGAATTATGAGGAGGTTCTAGTGGAGATCTTGGATAGGCTAGTGAAGAAGCTAAGTAACAAGGATGTTGCTTTTATTAAGGTCCTTTGGAGGAATCAGCAAGTTGAAAGTGCTACATGGGAGGCTGAAGCGGACATGCAAAAGCGATATACTTATCTTTTCCATCCATTCAAGCTTAAGGTATTGATTTAAGTCCCCTATGTGATTTCAAGTATAAGTTCAACCCTCATGTCATTGCATTCATTCATGTTTAAATTGACAAGTTCATGATGATTTTACACTTATGTTGAGATTTTTGAAATGATGTTTAGTGCATTGTTGCATCCTTGGGTGGGCTGAAATTGTCATACTTATGTCTCTCATATACCTTTCTTTGACATTCAGGGACGAATGTTCCTAAGGGGGATATATTGAAATGACCCCTAAAAGTGCTCGAAAATGTGCCTTAGAAGTGCCCATAATTGTAATTTTCATATATCTCAAAATCCATGCGTGATATCAAAAATTTGACTTCATATAATTGTTTAGGGGCAAAATTGAGTGGGAAATGGCTTCATCCCCAATTTTAGAAAAAATGAATCATACTTTTAATTGTTAAAAAGTTCCTTATCCAGTGTTGATCTGTGCCCCTGGGGTGATGTGGCTAGGGCACGAACCAGTGTTATTTTTGCACAGTTTTATTGAGTCGGTTCAAGGCCTTTGGGTCTTGGGCCTAAGCCTTCACATGCATGAAAATACCTATACTTATCCATATTTTACCTTTACATCATACAAGACATTCCCCAATACTCTATCAAACACTTAGATAAATATTGTACCCTAAATTCAAGTCCCAAAACTCAATCCAGATCTTAAGGTTTTCATTCAAGATTCAAGTGTCCATTTCAAATCTTCTTCAAGAAATTCTCTAAAGCTTAGGTATGTGGGTTTCAATCATTCAGTCCTTTCAGCCATGGTACCCAAGCTTCCTTTTTACCTATATTGCATAATTTAAAGTTGTTTTACTCATGAGTTTTCTATTATGAATTTGACTATGAATTATATTGGAGTTTTTGTAAAAGTATGACTGTTTGTGCATGTTTTGCGCTATGAATCTTAGATCTATCTTGAGATTTGATGAAGGATTTTGATGTATATTGTAAGATGGGATTACTAAGTATTGGTGGGATGATTTTCTTCGATATTTCTTGCATGATTTCACTCTTTAATTGCATGATTTTACACTAGAACTACATACCCACAAAGTGTTTGATAAAATGTCCATTTATGGTTTCTTGAGGAATTGAAGGCCTAATGCATGTCTTATAAGTTGAATAACTATATGATAATGAAAGGAATGTATATATTATCTCTATAGTGGTGGGAATTGACCAAGCCTCACTCCCCGATAACCATATTGAGGGGTTTGAATCTTGATTGCGTCGCTTGGGAGGTAGTAGGCCCGTGCAACCATGTTGAGTGATTTGTACATCGATCATCTTACTTGGGAGGTTAGGCTTGTGCAACTATGTTGATGGGTTTATACCACATCAACCACATTGAGGGGTTTGTAGCTCATTCGCCTCTATAAGGAGGTGGTAGGCCTTGGATATTAACTATTAATGGTCTCTCCTTACGCATGTATTATATTCTATGTAAGAATAATGTACTTCAATCATCTTTCATGCATTCCATATTGTTATATGCTACTCATTACCTATGCTTATTCATTTGGATTACGTTGCTTATCTCTTTTTGCATAGCATCATACATAGTACATTCAAACATACTAACACATATTATATGCCTACATGATGTTACCATGTAGGGATTGGAGCCCACTTGATCATCCACCTCCACGTGGCTAGTACGACTTCTCTCAAGCTAGTTGGTAAGTCCTCCATTTTAGGGACAATATCTATGTTCCTATTCTATGTATTATGACTCTCTTTTTTTATTTTATATTTTGACTATGAGGGTGAGCCCAGTTGCTTGTCTTGGCCCCCGCTAAGTTCTATGGTTAGAAGTGTTGTTGGACATGTTATGTATAGTACCATAAGCTTTGACTCTCTCTTGACTCTTGATGTTTATGATGTGAAAGATGTCCCTTAGCCCTGGTTATCCCTATTTACGATCTCTTGTTTTCATTTTATTGCTCACGTGACTAATAATGTGTAATGATGTGTTAATAGGCTTGTTTGGGGGTCCCTTCAGGTTTCCCATGTGCCATGTCACATCTAGGCCCTAGGCTTGGGTCGTGACACGAACTGTATGCCTCCTCTGTGAAGCTTCACTTAGGAAAAGAATTCTTCAACAACCATGTTCCAAGACGGGTTCAATACTTAGAAAATTTTCACTATGACACCTATATGGAAGGGTCTCACGGACCGTGAAACACCAAGTGGTCCGTGAGAGGGGCTGTACCACTTGCATTAGGCTCAAAATTAAGGAGTCTCAAGCCCAACACTACCATACGGTCCACCACGCGATCTATATGTCCTCACACGGACCGTGTGGGGCTAAGTGTGGTATGCCTTGGTTCCAAACTCCACATTAAGGCCCTTACACCCTACACAAGGCCAAGGGTCACTTCAATGTGGCTCCATACTGTTTGTATAGCACCACACAAACTGGAGGCTTCTATGAAGCGTCACCTTGGTCCAAAACTTTCCAAAACTAAATTTTCAAGCTCCATTGAGGTCACACAAAGTCCGGGTCCTTATATATAGGCTATATGATGCATAGTGCTAAGTTTTAATTCCATGATGAGCCAATTCTTGAATGGCTAAGTAGTGACTCCGCATTTGAAGGTTGATTCATTTTTTATCTAAAAGCCTAAATGTTAAATTCCAAAGGATGTATCTACGATATAGTAAGGATTAGAGATAGTGGCGGACGCAAGTTTTTTCTTCAAGGGGTTCAAAATATAAAGAAGTTTATACGTGAAAATGACACAATGAAAAGCAAAATAAGACATCCACTAAATTTTAATCCACCTTATTATACCCTTTTAACATTTCATTTCATTTTTTCTCTACACCATCGAGCTTTTCTTTTTTAATTCTTACTTTGTAGAGTCCTACTTTATTTTAAATGTATTTTTTTCATTCAAATTAATACTTCCCCAAAAGAACACAAAATTCTTTAAAAAGTGTAATAAGTGAATTATAAATATTTTAATACATATTTAGTGCTCTATAATGATAAAAATAAAAATAAAATTTATTGAACAACATCAATATAAATATGCCGATAAAAATATAGCTGAAAAGAACGAGTTGTGTAACAAGATGAAGTAAATTATAAAAATTGACAAAATACAATAGTCTTGTATATGTAAAACTAATTAAATATAAAAATATTTCAAATGAGCTTGACATAGAATGTATAAAAAGGTCTATACAAAATATTTGTAATTTCAAATAAGTGAAAAATTTATACATAATACTTTAGAGTCAATGTTTGTACTTAAGCAATTTTTTATAAAAAAAGACCAACAATTAAGCACTCCCCTCGTTTCAATTTGTGTGTCACCTTTTGAATTTGGTGTTTAAAATAAGTTTTTTCTTTGACCATAATTTTTTTTATATATTTTAAATATCTTAAATATCAATTATTGCGAGTGAAAGTATTTTTATGTAGTTTTCAAATATATGAATTTTGTTTTAGAAAATTTAAAGATTTCATATTCAATTTTATAGTCAAAATTAAATTGTCTAATTTTCAAAATCTGAAAATACCACATATATTAAAATAAAAATTTAAATAAATTAAAACAAATAAAATAATTATAATACATATAAATAAATTAATTAAAATAAAAATACTCTAACTAATTTCAATTGCTTGTTAAAAGGGGAATGAAAAAAGAGCACAACCCATCATTTAATAAAAAAAGAAGAAGAAGAAAAAGTGAGAAAAGACAAACAAATCCCATTACTTATCAAAAATGAAAAGGGTGAGAGAAAGGATTTTTTTTTAAAAAAATAAAATGAAAAGGGAGAGAGAAAGGAAAAAACATTAAAAAAAATTGGAATGTGATTTGAGTGGGATTCAAACCCACAACGTCTGCATTAAGTTGAATTAATGAACCATGAAGTCACTCTTGTCACTTGTGCTCAGGGGTTTCATTTATTCAATATATACTCATATATTCAAATTTAAATTTATATATATAATGTAATTTTCCAGCTGAGAGAGTCAGATGAAGCCCCTACCTCCTACGTAGATCCGCCCCTGGTTAGAAATGTCCGGTTCCTGTTGTGAATGAATTCCCCAATGTCTTCCCAAAGACTTACCTGGTATTTCTCCTAAAAGAGAAGTAGACTTTGACATATATCTTCTTGCACATACCTAACCCATCTCAATCCTTTCATATCGGATGACTCCAGCAGAGTTGAAGGAATTAAAGGAATAATTGAAAGACTTATTGGAAAAGGATTTTATTAGGCCAAGCATTTCACCATGGGGCGCTCTCGTGTTGTTTGAGGAAGAAGGATAGGTCACTTCAAATGTGTAGAGACTGTTAAAGTTGACCATGGTTACTATAAAGAACAAATATCCATTGTCGAGGATAGATGATTTGTTTGACGAGTTCTAAAGAGCTAGCCACTTCTCCAAAATTAATCTCCAATCCAGCTATCATCAACTGAGGGTAAGGGAGTATGATATTCCCAAGACAATATTTCAAATGAGGTATGATCACTTTTAGTTTGTGTTATGTCATTCTAGTTAACTAATGCTCCAGCGGTGTTCATGGGCCTAATGAATAGAGTGTTCATGCCTTATCTTGATACATTTATGGTGGTCTTCATAGATGACATTCTGATCTATTCTTGTAGAGAGGAAGAGCATATGAGTCATTTGAGGGTTGTGCTTCCAACCATGAGGAATAACCAATTATTGAAAATTTCAACAAGTGTGACTTCTGGTTGAAAAAGGTGGCACTCCTTGGGCACGTGGTATCCGGCTATGGGTTTTGTCACGATCCAAACCAGGGACCGTGATTAGTGCTGATTGGGTACCCAGACAAACACTAAATTAGATTTCCAACTATAATAGCTATGGAATTTATTAAAATTTTGGCAGAGTTTTCTCTATTTTACTGACTAACCGCACCTGCAAACAACGACCCCAGCAAATGACATGCATCAATATACATATATATGCGGGCCAACAAGGTCACCGCTGTGGTAGAACCGCCCAACAAATGTGTCATACATACAAAGTCATACCAAACACAGTATCCCACACCCACATATATTCATAGACCTCTACACATACGAACTGAATCATAGGACAGGACAGGGCCCCATCATACCCTCGAATATACATAAATGCAAAATACAAAAAATGAGTGTACAAGTATATATCACAAATCTGCTCCTGAGGCAAAGGGAGTACTTCAACGGTAGACAGATATCCTAAGAAGAAGACTTTTTAACCTGTACGTCGGTACCTACGGGCATGAACGCAGCCCCTTCCGAAGGAAGGAGGTCAGTACGAAATACGTACCAAATATGTAAAGCGAAAAGTATGAATATAAGTGAGAGTCATAATCTGAATAAAATATATGAGTCAAACCTGCATGCAAACATCAAAATAATTCTTTATTCAAAATGTCAAAATAATGCATATCAGACGGGAATGATGGCAACCTCCAAACTCGTGCCATACCACAGAATAACACCAAAAGTTTCAAATCCCCAAAATCTCCAACACAAGTCCCAACTGTAGCATAGGTGAGCCGAGGCGATGGTGTCACGCACTAATGTCATAGGATAGGTGAGCCGAGGCGAAAGGGGCAGGCACTCACGTATCATAATGTGTAAAGATCATCATGCCCGTTATATATAAGTGAGCCGAGGCGAAGGGGCCAAGTACTCACGTAAGCCAGGGCGAAGGGGCCAAGCACTCACACGTCATGATGCCAACATATTCCAAGCCCAGCTCCTTATTTCTCCAAACTAAGCAAAGCCGGCCAATGGGCAAACCGACCCGCCATATCCAACCTACTTTGAAATATATATACATATAGTTATACATAAGCACGATAATAACCGGCTCGGTAATCGATGAGCGAAACCAAAATGGCACGAATAGAGTCATGAGAATCACATGCATAAAAACTAGTTCCAAATACTTAGTAATATGCAAAATGTTCATTTTTAAAATCAAGAAGTTATTCGTTTATGAAATTTTGTCAAAATTGCTCAAATCTATGGATAAAGGTTATTCCAAAGGAACTTGCTTAATTTGCCATCATGCACATTACTAAACAGGCTTCAAAACAATTTTTAAAGTGATTTTGGAACAATAGAACCCATAACTTTCCAACTATTTAGGTTTCGGTCAAACGAACACTATTCATGGATTCTAAAGACTCAAAATTTAAGGATGCAATCAACTTAGCATAATTATGGCAAGTAATGAACATAAGTCCCATTTAGGCTTCTCGTCAAACGTTACAGGCATTTACGCCCTACAACAAAATACATTCTTTCAACATACTCAACCATTTCACACTTTTTATAACTTGTGGGATCTACATACCAAAGAGTCAAAATATAAATACAATTTTTATAAAAGTAAAAAGGAGTGAACATAGATATATTTGGACCCAAATTGTGAAGGAAAAGGAATTTTTCAAACATAAGACGTTGACCCAACTTAACTAATTCAT
>JAOTQJ010168332.1:46356-68145 GCA_025642045.1 Solanum sejunctum | reverse complement strand
GGCTTATGAGTTCTATCTGTATTATGTACTTCTGGTTTTGCATACTCGGTACGTCTCTCGTACTGACCTCTTCCTTCAGGGGGGCTGTGTTCATGCCCGCAGGTACCGACGATCAGGTGCAAGACCCTTTGGCCTAGGATCTTTCATTTTAGCTGCAGTGCCCTTTTTGTTTCAGGAGCTAGCTGTTGGTATCTTCTTATGTTCACACGTTCTGTAATTGTGTTATGTATATGCATGTACTGTTCAATATATATGTCTAGAGGTCTGTGGATACTAGTGGGTTGTAGCCATATGAGATATACTTGAGAACATGGTCTATTATATGTATTTGATATCTGATCAGGCGGCGAGACTGCATTACTCTATGTATGACATGATGATTAGTCAGCAGGACCGCAGCAGAGACCTCGTCGGCCCGCATTTATGTATATGTATAACTGGATATATATTTGCATTGTTGTCTGGGTTGTTGCTGAGTTTTATTTGCAGGTGCAGTTAGTTAATAAAACAGAGGAAACTCTGCCAAAATTTTGGTAGGTTTCCAGGTCAGTTTCATTCGGAATTTAAGGTTAGCATGTGTCTAGGTGTCCCTATCGGACACTGTTCACAACTCTATGGTGGGGCGTGACAGACATATAGACATAACCGGCACTTAAGTCAAACCAAAAGGCACCACCCCAAATTTAAAATATCGGAAAGGACATTCACTAACTCATTGATCCCCAAAAATAACTCAATAGAAGTGACTTTGATTCAACACCCCTAATTCTTACAAGATGATAAATGTAAACCTTAGAGATTAATTGTACCTTAAGACAAGAAACGTACTTACCCCTTCACAACCATATTACAAGCCCCCACCCAAAGATGGGTTTATTAGGGAATTGGAATCTAACTCTATGAGCCCTATAATCAATGGATACACAATAAGCATGCAACTAATCTATCCTAAGTATGACATCAAAATCCACCACATCAAACCCAACAAGTAACAAGACAAGACCTAATGCAATATGGACATGGAATAATACCTATGAACCTTCTAACAACAATAGACTCAACAAAGGGGGGGGGGATAACTTCAAACATTCACACAACAACTCGAGCACACTTGAAGCCCACTAACAATAAGGAAGAATAATGAAAGAGATATTGAATGAGATAGTGGCACCTAGGCCTATCAAGGCATACACATCAAAACCAAAGGAAATTTCAATATACCGGTAGAAATATCGAGCACCTCATCCCCTCCATGAGCCCCTTGATCAACATGACCACCTTGCGCTGTGGTTGGCCATATTTACCTTTGTTGTGAGTATATAGACAATTCAAAATTTCGTGGCCCATCTCACCACACCCAAAGTATGCACCCGTGTTCCTCCAACATGTCCCACTATGATTCCTGCCACATTTTGCCATCTAAGATGAGTCACCCCATCATTAACCTATTTACTCTTATTGCGTTTATAAGGGCAATCCCTCCTCTTATGCCCCTCTTCACTACAATCGAAGCAAGTATTGGTGTCCCTAAAACATAGGCCTATATGCACCTTATCATATGTTGGACACATACCATCACCTCTATCTTTGAGACTTTGGAATTTTCCTTCAAAATGGGCCCTCTTGGCCTCACTACCCCTTCTCTTACCATTTGACTTCTCAGGATCACTCACTTGTTGGTTGAGGTGAGTCATCAATTTGTTACTACTTTAGTTAATACCCATAGAGCATTTTGAACCTCCATATTTAATATATCATTGTCCTAAGTAGCTTGAGACATATCCTAAAATGTAATGGTTAGGGATTAGCAATAAGTCCTAGGTGATCTAACTCTATCGCACGAGACAGACCATAAAGAAGTGAAATATTTCCTAGAATGCTTAATACTCTAATATTCATAGTCGTGGCGCGCTTCACAACCATGATTTATAGGACTCTAATCGATGGGTGTGTTGGAAACCAAGGACCTGACAACCTAATGCTCTGATACTAAGTTTGTCATGACCTAAGCCTAGGGCCTAAACATGATACGATGCATAGGGAACCCGAAGGGACCCCAAGCAAGCCGCTTAACATAATTACACATCATTTTTGGTCATGAAAGCAAGTAAATGACATAAAAAGATTAGAAGTAAGGGCAAAAAGGACTAAGGGGATGCTTTATAACATAAATATCAAGAACAAGAGAGTCAAGAATCATAGTACAGATACATAACATATCCAACAACACCTCTAACCATAGAACTTAGCAGGGGCCAAGACATGTAACCAGGCTCACCCTCATAATCAATACATACATAAAATAAAGATAGTCTTAGAATATAAACATGAGATCATAAACATCATCCTCGGAATGAAGGACTCACTGACAAGCTTGGGAGAAATCGTACTAGCCATGTGGAGGAGGATGCTCAAGAGGGACTTCGGTTCCTACATGGTGACATCATCTAGCCATAGAAAATGCATTAGTATATTTGAATGTACTAAGTATGTAGGACGCAATACAATAAAAGATAAGTAACATAATCAAAATGCATAAACATAGGCAATGAGTAGTATATAACAATGTGGCATATAGGAATGATGCTTGAAGTAAAATCATGATATATGTGTAAGGAGGGACCATTAATAGTGAATATCCAAGGCCTACCACCCCCTTGGAGGGGCGAATAAGGTACGAACCCCTCAATTAGTTGATGAGGTACAAACCCCTCAACATAGTTGATAAGGTACAAACCTCTCAATGAGGTTGATGAGGTACAAACCCCCCAACAAGGTTATCAAGGTACAAACTCCTTGACATGGTTGTATGGTCCTACCACCTCCCGAGCGAGGCGATCGAGGTACAAACCCCTCAACAAGGTTACTGGGCCTACAAACCTCCCCCCTTACCCCGAGTGAGGCTTGGTCAATTCCCAACACTATAGAGATAATATTATATACATACATTCCTTTCATCATCATAAAGTCATTCAACTCATAAAAACATATATTAGAGCTTCAATTCCTCAAAATACACTAACTGGATATTTTGTTAAATACTTGGCAGTATGTCGTGCTAGTGTAAATTCATGCAATTCAAGAATGAATTTATGCTAAAAAATTCAATGTAAAACTATCAATAGATACTTGGTAACACCCTCAATCAATTTACATCAAAAACCTTGGTCAAACCTCATAATAGATTTTAGATTCATGGCTCAAAACATGCTAAAACAATCATAATTTTATGAAACTCCAACATAGCGTGTAGTGAAATTCATAACAGATAAGACCAATGGGTAAATCAACTTTAAATCATACAATTTTAGGGAAAAGAAAGCTTGGGTATCATGGGTGAAAGGAAACTTTTGAAAAAATCCCACATACCTTGACTTTGGAGAATCCTGAAAATTGGACATGGAGACTTAAAGCTTGAATGAGAACCTTAAGATCCAGATGAGTTTTGGGACTTGAAATTTGGAGATGAAATATTGTCTAAGTGTTTGAGAGAGTCTTTGGAAATGTCCTGAATGATGTGAGGGTTAAATAAAGCTAAGTATAGGTATTTCCACTCATGGGAACACTTAGTCCCAAGACCCAAAAGCCTTGGACTGACTCAACAAAACTAGGTACTTTTAACACTGAGGTGCGCCCCTAGTGCATCGCACCTGGGGCGCGAAAATCTCACTATTTTTTTGCCACTTTGAAAATTTGAAATTTGCTATGGTTGCTCTAAATGCAGGACTAGACTCATTTCCCACTCAATTTTGCCCCTTGAACAAGAATATGAAGTTGTAATTTTGAAACCATGCATGGATTTTGAGACATATGAAAATTACGATTCTAGACACTTTCAAAGCACATTTTTGGGAACTTTTTGTTGTAGTTTCAAAGCACTTTTTCTCCCTTCCACAAAAGCCACTAGTGAAAGGACCCATATGTTGAAGGCTGTAAAAGTTCCAAGGAGATGAATCTAGAAATGTTTAAGTATAAGTGAGTTATATGGAAGGGTTTACAGGTCTTAGGTGGTCCCACGGGTCGTGACTCTATCTCATGGAATAATGGCCAAACTTAGTCAAAATATTGGTTTCTAAAGTTGGGAGTACGAGATACCAGATGTCCCATGAATTGGGTCATAAGTCTTGTTATGGGTTGAGGATCAAAGACATTTTCTGAGGATTCAAAATGTTATAAGACGAGACCCCCTTCTACGACCCATAAACCGGCACAGCCCATAAGTGAAGTCACGTGCTCTTGTCCGGTGAATATTTATGTCATGACCCAAGTCTAGGGCCTAAATATGACATGATGAAAAGGAACCTGAAGCGACCCTAAACAATCCTCTTAGCATATCATTTACATATCTTTGGTCACGAAAGCAATTAAGAAACAACAAGATAGTAGAAATAAGGATAAAGGGACTAAGGAAACTCTTCAATAGCATAAGTCTTCAAAGAGTCAAAGCTCAAGCACAATCATCATTAGTTCCAATAACACCTCTAAACATAGACTTGAGCGGGGGCAAAGACGCTTTCCGGGTTCACCGTCATAGTATAAAGAGTTCAACATTAAGGAATGACAACGGCAAGAATAGCATAGCTAACATCCTCGTACTTTGAGGACTCACCAATAGGTTATTTTTAAGGTGACCAACTAGCCATAGGGAGGATGATCATGAGGAGCTCTGATTACTACATGGTAACATCATGTAGGCATAAAATATGCATTAATATGTTTGAATGTACTAAGTATATAGGATGCAATCCAACTAGAGATAGGCAACATAGGCAAAATGCATAAACATAGGCAAAAGATAGTATAATAATAATATGGCATACATGATCAATACTTGAAGTAAAACATGATTGTATTAAATGTGTACAAAGAGATCATACTCATAGACCAAGCATCTAATACATGGAATCTAAGGCCTAGCAACCCCTTGAATGTAATTAAGGTATCTACCCCTCAATTGGTAATACGAGCCTAGCACCCCTTGACAAGGTGGTCAAGGTATATACCCTCAACATAGTAGTACGGGCCTAGCACCCCTTGACAAGGGTCAAGGTATATACCCCTCAACATAGTAGTACGGGCCTAGCATCCCCTGACAAGGTGATTGAGGCATAGCACCCCCTCAACAAGGTGTGGTCACTTGCAATACTATAGACATTTTTCATGAAATCAACACATACATACATTCTTTTCATCATCACAAAGTCACCTAGGTCATAAGCCATGCAATAGACCTTCATTAACTCAAGAACCCTTAAACAAATATTTTATCAAACACATGGCGGATGTGTAATGCTAGTTCAAAATAATACAATCCAAGAGTGAAATAATGTGAGAAAACTAAGTGTAAATCCACCCACTAACACTTGGTAACACCCCCATGCAAGATTCATTAAAATCCCCTATCAAATCTCATGGTAGATCATAGATTCATAGCTCAAACCATGCTTAAACAGTCATATCCTAAGAAACCCCAACATAGTTTATAATCAAGTTCATAATAAACAATACCCATGAGTAAATCAACTTAGAAACATGAAATTTATATAAAAAGGAAGGTTAGGCACCATGGGTGAAAGGCTCCAATGGTTGAAACCCACATACCTCAACTTTGGAGATTTCCTTGATGAAGATTTGAATGAGAACTTGAAGCTTGAGTGAATTTCTTGTGACACTTGAATTTGAGTGAAATATTTGGCTATGTGTCAGAGAGGGTTTGGGGGAATGTCTTGAATAATATGAGGTTGAAAAATAACTAGGTATAAATGTTTTTACGCATAGAAAGGCTTATGCCCAGGACTGCAAAGCCTTGGACCAAAATAAGAAACTAGTAGCAAAATACACTGCTCCGCAATGGCTCCACATCACGGACTGCCACTGGAAGTTGAAAGTTTTTGAAAATAAAATTTTGATATAGTTTCTCTAAAATTGGAGTTAGACCTATTCCCCACTCAATTTTGCCCCCTGATCACGAATATAAAGTCAGATTTGTGATATCAAGCATGGATTTTGAGTTATATGAAGATTACAATTATGGGCATTTTTGAGGCACAATGTCGGGCACTTTTTGGCACGATTCAATTTGGAAAAGAAAACTTCAACCTTTCCTAATTTCCTTAGTCTGACTTATGTCATTTAAGCCCTCCTAAAATACCTTCTTTTCAGCGTTATACAACCCTAATCTACCCTACTTCCATTCATTCTAAAATATTTGAAGTCCCAAATTCCTCCAAAACACTCCTAAGTATTTCAAAGCTTTCGAGAGAAGAGGCCAAGCTAGGGTTTCGAGCTCTCCACATCGAAAGTAGATTTTCCTTCACCAAATCACACAAAGTTATGTGAGTTTTGATTTGTGGAGACCTTTCCTCCATAAAGCTCAACCATTCCTCTTCCTCATCTAGTTTCAAGATATGGAAATTATGTTTAATGAACTCTTTTGTATGATAATTTTTTGAAATCATTTATGGTATTCTACCTTTTGTATATTATATTTTATTGAATGTCATGTGAAATCAATGGATTATTATAAGGGTTTGATGATACTCTAGCTAAGTCTTACTATGCTTTTGGCAGGTTATTTTGAATAATGCTTAAGTGATTCTATTTTAAGCATCCCATGTTAGTTACTCTTGAATTGCATGATTTTAAAAATTACATACATGTACCCCATCATAGTTGACAAGTTATGAGTCATGTTTCTTATGTAATTGAAGACTTATGGTAAGATACAGAAATTATGTGTGCTGATACTAACAAGAGGACCAATAAGTATGTTATGATTTCATGAGCATGATATGAATAACAAGAATTATGTAAAGCACTATCTTGATGTTATAAGCTATGTCTTAATGAGCTACCCCAACAACTAAATTATGATGTTTTGTTACGATGAGTAATATGACTATGACTATATTTATAATATTCCGTGGGATTGTGACCTAGAACCGAGAGGACCTTCGTAGCCTCCCATTATCCATAATCTATGTGCCACCATTCATGCTATTGATTCCCTATATGGGCTTGTATCTATCAAAAATGCAATGTCATCAAGTAAAGATAATTGATGATACCTACTAAAAAGGTCATGCTGCAAGGTAAGGGGTATATGGGCACTTCCCCAAAAGGTTATGTCGTAAGGTGAGTGTTTGGTTTATCTTGGCAAAGTATACCACTCCTTATTTTGTGTGGAGTGAATATCAAAATTTCAAATAGTAGCTCATTTGGTCTTGCATGTCGATTATGATCCCTTCCCTCTATGTATATGGTGACAGGTAATTTGATGATTCTTCATGCATGTTCAACTAAGTGTTTTCCATTCATGATATATTGGGTATATATCCGTTAATTATGATTATGCATATTATTTCATTGTGGATTATGTTCTTTATTGCATTGCACCTTGCATACTTAGTACATTCCAAGTACTAACACATATGTTTTGCCTACATGATCAAACCATGTAGGGACGGATCTCCTATTCATCCTCCTCCTCCACATGGCTAGGTGGTCTAGTTGAAGATTGCTTTTGGTGAGTCCTCCACTACGGGGACAATAGCCATTTACTTTCATGCCTATTACGATTTGTCCATTTATAAATATTTAACTTTTGAGGATGAGCCGAGAGATGTCTTGGCCCCATTTCCATTCATATTAGAGGTGTTGTTTGATATATTGATTTGTATGTATGAGTTCTACTCTTATTATGTCTATGTATTATTGAAGACTTCCCTTAGTTTGTTTGTTGTATTCATGAGATGGAAGTCCTAAGTACCTATTGCCCCCAAAGCATGAGTCATACTTACCGGACTCTTAGACTTTAATTGCTATGAGATCCATGCTAATCCTCTTCCCTGTAACATCTCCATAGAGTGAGTAAAATTCCTAATTCCCCTAGAATTATTTGACCTGTTGTTTATTTATGCTTCTACAACCAAGGATATGCAATGCATGATTAAGAGGCTCATCTGTGTTCCCTTCGGGTTCCTCATTTGTCATGTCACGTCTATGCCCTAGGCTTGGGTAGTGAGAAAGCTTGGTATTGGAGTAGTAGGTTTTGTAAATGGTCCTTAAACAACCAACATACCATTTCAAGTATAGTCTTGTGTATGGTTGTGAAGTGCACCACAACTATGAATCTATAAGGCATTTTAAGAATGATTCACTTCTTCATATTCTATGTTGTGCTTTAGTCTTAAATTAAGATTGGCCTTTTCCTCTTCTAGATCATGCCTCAAAGAGTAGCATCTCCAAGAGCTCCCACACCCGAGGGTGAATCATACCCTCCGGCTCCACAAGTCCCCTAAGGAGAAGAAGGGGTCATTCATGTCGAATACTAGAATATGGTCACCTTATTCACAAGGGTGACTCTGGCCTAAGGCCTAGAAGTGACATGGTAATGGAAACTCGAAATTATCCAAACAAGCCTCATAGCATCTATACACATCATTGGTTAGCAAATACATAATTAAATAACAAGCACATAATTTCAAGGGAACTGGGGCTTTGGGCTCTATGGGGATGTCATGGGGAAAGGGATTTGCATGAATTCACATAACACATAGAGACTAAGGGGCAGGTAAGTATGACTCATGCTATGGGGATAGAAGGGATTTGGGACTTTCAACATTTCACATCTCATCATAGTAGCATCAATATGAGATAGACATAAATATACTCTCTATAAAATATAGACATAACACATAACAAGCCCATACATAGAGTTTACTTGATATCCAACAATGTATCTAGATCATAGAATAGGATAGGGGCCAAGACATGTCCCGAGCTCACCCTCAAAGTAAAGACATAAGTGAAAATCATATAATAGGTAGTTATAAGGTGACTCTCGTCCTGGGAGTAAAGGACTCACCACTAGCAAGCTCACAATCCAATCTAACCATGAAGAGGTAGATGAAGATAATCTCCAGCTCCTATATGGTTAGAGCATGTAGGCAAATAATTGTTAGTATATTTGAATGTACTAAGTATGCGGGCATGCAATGTATATGAACATATTAACCTACAATTCAATGTTAGATGACAAGGGCACATATACATAGAAAGAAGTATATAAGTAAGAATAATATATGAATATTCCATGAAATTCATGATGCAAGGATATCATAATATTTCAACATAATGGGTATGTAACCTCAACTGACATATAAGACCATGCGAGCTATTACATAGAATCCCGATGTTACCCTACATCGGAGAAAAAAGGGAGTTACTTGCCAAGGTTAACATCCATAATGCCTAAGTAGATCCATTAAAACTACATAACTGACCAAGCCTCTACTAATGGGTGATCCATATAGGGAATCAAGTCACATCTAATGGATGATCCCTCTAAGGATTCAACTTTATCTAATAGGTCATCCTTCAACCTGTGGTGGCACGTAGTTATTAGACAATGAGATTCACCTCTAATGAGTCATTCCTCAACTAATGGGATAAGCCTTAATCTCAAGGTTCTTTGGTGCTAAGTCATTATGCCACAAGAATACATATACATATACATGCTTGAGAACAAAACCTAAGTCTTTCAAATCATTTGCAGGTATATTTAGGCTTAAAAGCCAAACATACTTCATAATCATGCATACTTAGGTTAAAAAAGCTAAATCATACTTCATTTTATGAACATATGCATAGGAATAGCTCGTTCATACTTGTACATAGTGGTTTAAACACCCATGGGGCTCTTGAGCTATATCATAGACATTATGTGATCACATTTTTGTCATAACCATACTTCTCTTGAAAACATGGTCATAACCAAAATTTGGTCATAAACCACATCATAAATCTCATGAAAATACTTGTTCATGCATGCATATGCCTTGAGGAATGAAGAAATAGCATGTGTATTAGAAATTCATGATTTAAAACAACATAATGAGATGAACTCATAGTAAATCCATGAAGAAATCAACAATTGAAGCATACTTGAAATTACCCATGCATAGATTGATAAATTAAAGGGACATGCATATTTAAATTTTCATAAAACCCCATGAAAACCATAATTAGTAGATCCAAATCACCATTATAGATCCAAACCCCCTTTCTAAGACTCATAGACTAGACTACGACCCATAATCAGGGTCTCATGGTCTTGTCTGGTGAATTTTAAAAAGGGCAAATTTGACCTTTCCTAATTTCCTAAGTCGAAGCTACGTTATGTAAGCCCCAAAAAGACCCCTTTTCAGCCCTACACAACCATAATCTACCCCATTCCCATTAATTCTAAAATATTACAAGTGCCAAATTCCTCAAAAATACCCCTAAGTCTTTCAAAGCTTTCAACAGAAGAGGCCAAGCTAGGGTTTTAGATTATCCACATCCAAATCAGATTTTCCTTCACAAAATTACATCAAGGTATGTGGGTTTTGATTTGTAGAGACCTTTCCTCCACAAAGTTCAATCATTCCTCTTCCTCGTCTATTTTTAATTTATGGAAATTTATGGATGTTTAATGAACTCTTTTATATGATGATTTTATAAAATAATTTATGGTATTTTACCTTTGTGTACTATATTGCATTGAAATACCATGTGAAATCGATGGATTTTTATAAGGGTTTTATGATACTCAAGCTTAGTCTTACTATGTTTTTGATGAGTTATTTTGAATAATGCTTAAGTGATTCCATTGTACTCCTCTCAGGTTATATATACTTGAACTGCATCATTTTAAAATTATGTACATGTACCCCCATCATGATTGACAAGTTATGAGTCATGTTTCTTATGTGATGGAAGCCTTATTGTAAGCTACATAAATAAGGCATATTGAGACTAATAAGAGGGCCAACAAGTATGTTATGAGCTCATGAGCATGATATGTATAATAAGAATTATGTAAATCCCTATCTTAATGTTATAATATAAGTCTTAATAAACTACTCTAAGAACTAAATTATGATGTTTTTAGACTATGAGTAATATGACTATGACTATATTTCAAGTATTCCGTGAGATTATGACCTGGTACCAGAGGACCTTGTAAGTCTCCCGTTGTCCCTAAATTATGTGCCACCATGGGTTCATGCTATTGATTCCCTATATGGGCCTGTATCTACCAAAAAAGAAATGTCATTAGGTAAAACTGATTGATGACGCCTACCAAAAAGGTCATACCATAAGGTAAGGGTATATGGGCACTTCCCGAAAAGGCTATATAGTAAGGAGAGTGTTTAGTATACCTTCAAAAAGTAGATTTCTCCTTATTTGGTGTGGAGTGAACATTAGAATTTCAAGTAGTATCTCGCTTGGTCTTACAAGTCAGTTACTGTCCCTTCCCACTGTGTATACGGTGTCATATGATTTGATTCTTCTTCATGTATGTTCAAGGAAGCATTTTCCATTCATGACATATTGAATGTACATTTGCTGATTATGATTATGTGTATTATTTAATTATAGATTATGTTCTTTGTTGTATTTCACCCCGCATACTTAGTACATTCCAAGTACTAATGTATACTTTTTGCCTACATAATCTAACTATGTAGGGACCGAAACTCCTATTCATCCTCCTCCTCCATCTGGCTAGATGGTACAATTGAAGATTTCTTTTGGTGAGTCCTCCACTTTGGGGATAATAGCCATTTACTTTCATGCCTATTAAGATTTGTCTATTTATGAATATTTAACTTTTTGAGGGTGACCTCGGGAGATTTCTTGGCCCCCGTTCCATTCGTATTAGAGGTGTTACTGGATATATGGATTTGTATGTATGAGCTCGACTCATATTATATCGATGTATTACTGAATACAAACCTAAATCCCTTATTCCCTCTGATGTGTTGATTGTTTGTTGTATTGATGAGATGGAAGTCCTAAGTCTCTACTTCCCCCATAGCATGAGTCATACTTATCCGCCTCTTAGACTTTAATTTCTATGTGATTCATGCTAATCCTCTTCCCTATAATATCCCTATAGCATGATTCCAATGTATTCATTCCCCTAGAATTATTTGTTACTTGTTGTTTATTTATGTTTTCACGACCAAGGATGTGTTATGCATGTTTAAGAGGCTCATCTGGGGTCCCTTCGAGTTTCCTATTTGCCGTGTCACATCTAGGTAGGAGCTTGGATCATGAAAAATGGACAAACCCTTATGTTATGTCCAATACTACTACACTTGAAACTACCATTAGTGTGATCCAAACACTTTCCTTGATTACCACACCCTTGACAAATGGAGAGAAGGCTTCTTTCCTTGCTGAGCTTGAGCAGCAGAAAACCAATAGAAGATGATATACCATCAAGTCATGCATTCATGGCCTCCCTCTCCCCCTTATTTTCAATTATAGTCCTAGGGGTTACCGTCTATTGGTTTAGTTGAGAGGTTACAACTTTGGCCAATAGCCATAGGGCATGCAAATCTTTGCATTAAATATGGTAGTGCAAGGGAATTGATCATCAGGTTAGGGGTTGTATCCATCTTGTCCACCATTCTTATAGGTCTCAAACATATTCTAAAATGTAAAAGATGGGAATCAAAAATAAACCTTAGGGGATTTATCTCTAGGCATGACATAGATCCTGAAGAAGTGAGTTATTTTCTAAATGCCTCATAGCCTCCTATTCATAGTTATGATGCACTTCACAACCCTGAAAAAGACTCTACATGGCATGGTCTATGTGGGATTTTTGAAGACCATTTATAAATTTAGTGCACTAATACCAAGCATATCATGACCCAATCCTAGGGCCTAGGTATAACATGGTGAATGGAGAACCTGTAAGTACAACAAATAAGGCTCATAGAATACATAAGCACATTCTTGGTTAGGAACCGTAGATCAACCTTCAATAATTCGTAGTAAGGGGATTAAGGGCTTAGGACATACTATATGGGACAAGGGAATGCACTTTATCGGTAAATAGGAACTTAGGGATTTCATAATATCCAATACATCACAAACAACAACAAAACATAAATAGGGTCTAAGGGGAAGTCTCAATAGATACATAAACATCACTTGAGTCAAACTTAACATGAGTGGAATGGGGGTCAAGACAAGTTGCAGGCTCACCCTTAAAAATACATAAGAAAATAGCATTGTGTTAGCATTGGTAGATAAAAAATTGATATTACCCTCAAAAGGGAGGACTCACAAAAACAAAGACTTCAAGAATCATACTAGCCATGAGGAGGTGGACGGATAGGAGCTCTAGTTGATCATGTAGGCAAAACTATGCGTTAGTACTTCGAATGTACTAAGTATGTGGGATGCAATGAAATAATAAAATCATAAGACATATGAGATAAGATGCATAATAATAAGCAAGTACAATAAGCTCAATATGATGTGAATAATCAATGCCTCAATTAAAACATGCGTAGGAGGGAAAAATCATAAGTTCATGAATTAGCATATATTTTGGAGATAGACTTTGACCAACAAATAAGATCATATGAGTTACTACATGGATTCTTGATGCTGGCTTCATATCAAAAAAAGAATAGTCTACTTGCCAAGGTTGACTAGCCTCACCTTATAGGAACTTTTCCATTTTAGAGAGTGCTTGCAAATGCCTTACGGGAACTTCTCCATTTCAGTTAATATATGACAATAACCTTATGGGAACTTCCTCACTTTGATTATTATGTTGCATATGCCTCGGAGGAACCCCCTTATTTTGGAGAATCATGTAATACTAGCAAATCACAAACCTACGGTGGCAACATAGTTAAGGGACAAAGGAAATCTATCAAGGTCCTCTAGGTGCTAAGTCAATATCCCATGAAATACATAAATCATAAACATACTCAAAACATATGCTAATCTTTTAAATGATAATTTCATAACAGGAGTAACTCATCAAAATCATACCGTCAAAGCATCAAAGCATAGTAAAAGGGCTCAATAATCTTGCATAATTTTCACAGTATTTCCATATATTTATATAATATTTGGTAGTCCTTAACCATCCATAATATTTATAAACTTACATATTTATCATGAAAATATATCATTTGAAACTATAATTTAAATAGCTTATAATGTGATTCGAAGACCCATAATATTTTAAGATGGAGCATTTCCCAAACTATATCAACTCATGTGATTAGCTAGCAATAATTACTCATTTTGACATAATATTCATGATTTAGACCAAAATATAGTATTTGGGTAAAGATTTAACAAGACCCATTTGAGCAATCATTAATCCAATATGGTAATATAAAAGGTTTATAAATACCAACTCATTTCATGCATTTTAAGTCAATATATAATAATTTCTAACATAAATCATGCATATAATTAGGAATAAGAAGTACTGATAATAAAATAAACTTTGAAATTAAAGATTGGGTTGAAAAGGATTTTGGAATCTATGGATAGAAGAGCCCATAAATGAAGAAACCCACATACCTTAGAGTAGAATAGAAAAGAATATTGAAGAAAATCATGTATTTGATAGAAAGCTTAGAAGAAATTGAAGCTTGTTCTTTAATAGAGAGTTTGGGTATTCTCCTTGAGAGATAAATTTGAAATAAGTGAAGGAAAAGTTTATTAGGGTATGAAAATAGGTTTAGGAAGGTGTATTTAGGTTATATGGCTGAAAATCCTTTTTTGGAAATGTAAAAATATCATGAAAAGTCAAAATTGACATTTAATGAGCCTCAGTACCAAAATTGGTGGTCCAGGAGTCTCGTCGCCAAACCATTTGGTGGTACACCAAATGGGACCTTTAAACTACCTCTTTTGATAATTTCTTAAGCTTCTCAGAGCTATTCGGTGGTCAAACTAACTGTCACCCTTTTTCATAGCGTAGACAAGCCTCAGTAAAATGCCCATAACTTTTTGTTCTAAACTCAGAAAAAGGTAAAATCAGATACTTTGGAAAGCTACTTCAAAGACTTTTAATTTGGTTGATAGCGATTCAGCTAATTCATTTTGTACTAAGAGATATGACCATTTGAAATTGATCTTCATACAAACTCATACTAAAACTTGCCTGATTAGAATCCTTTGGACTTGGCTCGATATAAGGGATCCTTATGACCCCAAACCACATGTAATACACTTTGAATACCTAATAATTGATTTCACCCCATTAGAGGTCATCAACTAGAGCCTATATGCATATAAGGACTGACTCAGTTCTTAGCATAAGATCTAGGGCATTACACCATGTTCTAAATATGGCCTTTGGAATGTCATCCTTGACCCTCAATTGATGATATACTTGAACTGAAAAAATAAATTTTGGAGAAGTAGCTTGCGCCTTGAATTTAATCAAATAGATCATCATTCCTTGGAATTGGATATTTTTTATATTGACTTTATTCAATTGGTGATAATCGACACATATCTGTAGTGAGCCATCCTTCTTCCTTACAAATAATACGGGAGCACCCCATGGAGACATACTAGGCCTTATGAACCCTTAGTCAAACAAGTCCCTCAATTGTTCTTTCAACTCCATCAGAGTTATTCAATATGGAGGTACTAAAATGGGTTGAGTATCGGGTAGGAGACCAATCCTAAAGTTAATTTTCCTTTTGGAAGGAATACTGGACAAGTCATCAAGGAAGACATTGAAGAATGCATTAACGTTAGGAATCGAATCAAGAGTAGGATCATCAGAATCTACATCTCTAACATGAATTATATGGTATATGAAACACTAAGAAATTATTTTTCAAGCCTTGACATATGAAATAAGCTTACCCTTCAACACTAAATTAGTTCCTTTCCACTCAAGAATGGGTTCATTAGGGATTTGGAATTTGACCCTACAGGTTCTACAATAAATACAAGCATATGATGCATGCAACCAATCCATACCAAGAATAGCATCAAAAATTGGTCATGTCAAGTTCAATAGGATCACAAGAAAAGAATTTATGCTAGACTGGCATGGGATAATTTCTATAGATTTTCTCAGCCACAACCGACTCACCAGTCTCAGTTTAGACCAAAGAGGGATCTAACAAAACTTTAGGAGATGTATCAATTTTTTTTTATGGCAAGGTAAGGAGTTATAAAAGCTATATTAGCATTGAGGTCAAGTAAAGCATAAACATCAAGACCAAAGACCCTTAACATACCCATAACCACATCGAGATACTCTTACCTCTTGATTAGCATGTAGAGAATAAAATCGATTACGATAGAGATCACTTCCTTGATGAGCTTGGCCACCTTGTTGAACTTGCCCTTTTTGAATCCCTTGACCTTGTGGACATCCTTCTCTCTCTTTGTTAGAAATACTATGGCACTCGGAGATCTCGTGCCCTATCTTTCCACAACCAAAGCAAGCATATGTACCTCTCAAGAAATCACCACCATGGTTCCTCTCACACTTTTGACACTTAGGAAAGTTAGTGCTACTAGCCTTAGCACCATCACCTCGAGGATTAGGTGTAAGCATCTATCAAACCTTTGAGGAGTAACTTTGCATAACCCTTGGCCTTGTTGAAAATTTCTACCACTGGGATTAGCATATGAAAATCCACCTTCAAAATGAGCCCTCATAGACTCCCTCATCCTCACCATTTGAAGCTTCTCACTTTCGATTTACTTAGCATGAGTCATGACCCATGAAATATCCATCTCTTTTACAAGCATCACGGTTTTGTGCTCTATCTTCACCAAGTTAGACACACCCAAAATGAACGTATTCATTTGCGCTCTAGGATCGGCTACCAAAGAAGCAACATACTTTGACAACTTTGTGAACTTGAGGGCATACTTCCCCACATTCATGATACCTTACTTAAGATTTATAAATTCCATTATCTTGGATTCCCTTTGTTAAAGTGGGAAGAAATGATCAAGAAATGTGTCCTTGAATACCTCCCAATCAATAGGACCCTCATCAACTCTTTTGGATTTCCATTATGTAAACCAAACCTAAGAAACTCCCTTGAGTTGGTAAGCACCCAACTCTACCTTCTCCTCAAATGACACACCCATTATCTCCACCACCTTGCAGATCTCATCAATGAAGTTTTGTGGATCCTCATCCACCTTTAAACCATAGTACTCTGGAAGATTAGTCCTTTCAAAGTCTCTCACACTAGAAGCCAGAGTAAGAGCAATAGGAGAAGTGGCAACTTGATTAGCTCGAGTAGCCATTGTTTGGGCCAATATAATAATTGCAGTCCAGAACTCCACATTAGTAACTTGGTTGGATAGAGGAACTTGGAGAGTCAGAGGATCTTGGTCCTCATTAGAATCAACTCCTTTTTGCAATGGTGCACATCAAAGAGCATTCTCTAAAAATTTCAAAGGATAGGCATTACAAGAAAGAGGTTTAAGTCACATTGTAACGACCCTCAGTTAAGGAGCCCTGAGTGTAGAAAAGTAGGCCTAACAAAAATGATAGGGGACCCAAACCTAGGAGCTAGATGTGAGATGGCGAATGGGAAACCCGAACGAACCCCAAGAGCTACTCGTAACATATCATTACACATCTTTAGTCGCAGAAGCAATTAAACAGCAATAGAGAATAGAAATAAGGGTACGAGAGACTATTGGAGGCCTTTCATATCATAAAAACATCAAAAGAGTCAGAAAAATCAAAGCTCATAGCATTATTACATAACTTGTCCAACAATACCTCTGCACTTAAAATTGAGCAAGGGCCAAGACAACTATCCGGGCTCACCCTCATAGTCAAAATCATACAAGTAGATAACAAAACTCTTTGCTTATACATAAGAACAAGAGATATCATCCCCAGAGTTGAAGACTCGCCAAACTTGCTTGAGAAGATAGTACTAGCCACAGGGAGGATGAGGACGATCGTGACGAGCTCCGGTTACTACATGGTAATATCATGTATTCATAGAGTATTCTTAGTATGTTTGAATATACTAAGTATGTAGGATGCAATGCAACAAAAGATAGGCAACATAGGTAAAATGCAATATCATAAGCAATGGATAGGATGATAACAATATGACATGTATGCATGATACTTGAAGTAAAACATGCTTATATAGAATATATTACATGTGTAGTAAGAGACCATCATCATAGACCAAGCAATTTAGCACTTGGAATCCAAGGCATGCCACCCACTTGGAAAGTGGATGAGGTATCTACCACTCATTTATGGTAGTACGGGATCGCCCCCACCTGACAAGGTGGATGAGGAATATAACCCTCACATATGGTAGTATGGGATTGCCACCCCCCAATAGGGTGGATGAGTATATAACCCTCATATATGGTAGTATGAGATTATAACAAAATGACAAGGTAGATAAGGTATATACCCCCCATCTATGGTAGTACGAGATTGCCACCACCTGACAAGGTGGATGAGTTAGGTACCCCTCATCTATGGTATGGTCACTTGCAACACTATAGCCACTTTCCATGAAATTATCACATTCATACATTACTTTCATCATCATAAAGTCACTTGTCTCATAAATCATGCAATAGATCATCAACAACTTAATAACCCTAATTCGGACATTTTATCAAACACTTGGTGGGTATGTAATGCTAGTGTAAAATCATACAATGTAAGACTGAAATTATTCAATAAAATTTGAAGTAAATTAATGTTGCAACAGTTGGTAATACCCTCATACAATATACATTAAAACCCTTCATCAAATCTCAAAATAAATACTAGATTCATAGCTCAAAATATGCTAAAACAGTCAAACTTTCATGAAACACCAACATAGGTTATAGTCAATTTCATAATAGAAGATCCATAAATGAAATCAACTTAGAAACATGAGATTGATGTAAAAAAAGAAGCTTGGTCACCATGGGTGAAAGGGCCCAATGGTTGATCCACACATATCTTTCTTTTGGAGAATTTCTTAATGAAGATTGAGATGAGAACTTGAAGCTTGAGTGAATTCCTTAAGATCCAAAATGAGATTTGACACTTAATTTTGGGTGAAATATTTATCTAAGTTTTGGAGAGAGTATTGAGGAATGTCTTGTATGATATGAAGGTGAAATATTGCTAATTTTAGGTATTTTTACGCAAGGAATGACTTAGGTCCAAGACCCAAAGGCCTTGGACCGAACAACAAAAACTAGCTAAAAAACACATATGTCCATTCCCTAGCCAAGTCGCCCCAAGGGTGCGGATCGATTCTAGATAAGAAATTTTTGGGAATTTCAAATTTTGATGTCATTGCTCTAATATTGGGTTTAGACCTATTTTCTACTCAATTTTGCCCCCTGATCATGAATATGAAGTCAAATGTTTTGATAACATGCATGGATTTTGAGATATATGGAAATTATGGATTCGAGCACTTTTAAGGCACATTTTCGAGCATTTTTTGGGGTCGTTTCAATATTTCTCCCTTTGGAACATTCATCCCCGAATGTTAAAGAAGTCTACATGAGAAGAGAAATCATGAAGAAATCAGCCCTAACAAGAATGTAATAATGCACTTAAACATCGTTACAAAAATCTTAACATAAGTGTCAAAATCACCATGAACTTGTCAACATAAACATAAATGCATGCAATGACATAAAAGGTTGATACATGAGACATGAAATCACATAGAAGACTATAATTAATACCTTAGGATTGAGTAGAATGGAAGATATAGGGATATTATGTTTGCATGTCTGCCTTGGCCTCCCATGTAACACTTTCGACTTGTTGATTCCTCCCAATGACCTTAATGGAAGCCTCATCCTTGTTCCTCAGCCTCTTTACATATCTTTAACAATACCCACAATATAATGGGATAATAGCATTCAGGTCACCCACATATATCCTTAACATGGATACATGAAAGACCGGATGAACTAAGTCTATTTCACTAGGCAACTCCAATTCATAGGCTACCTTAGCAATCCTCCTCACAACATGTAAGGACACACATATCTTGGACTGAGTTTACCATTTTTAACAAAATGAACCACATCCTTCATGGGTGATACCTTCGAATAGACCCAATCACCAACCTTTAGTCAAGATCCCTTCTCCTCATATCAGCATAGGACTTTTGATGACTTTGGGTTATTTTCAACCTTTCCCTAATCAACCTTACCTTCTCCATAGTCTCCATGACCAGATCCGGAACCAACAATCCCATTTCCCCTACCTTAAACCATCCAATAGGGGACCTACAATATCTACCATAGAGAGACTCAAAAGGAGCCATACTAATGCTAGAATGATAGCTATTATATAAGCAAACACAATCAATGGAAAATGATAATCCCAACTACCCTTAAACTCCAAAATACAAGCCCTAAACATATCCTCAAACGTTTGGATAGCTCTTTCGCTTGGCCATTCATTTGAGGGTGAAAGGTTGTGCTAAGCTTAACCTTGGTACCAAGAACTCTTTTGAAGAACCTCCAAAAGTGCGAAGTGAATTGAGCACTACAAAACCAATATGATAGACAAAGGGACCCCATGCATAGTCTTTGGCCCTATAAGTAGTATTAGCCGACAGAAAATGAGACGACTTTGTCATTCTATCAACCACAACCCAAATAGAATCAAAATCCTTTCTAGTCTTAGGAAAAATCAACCACAAAATCCATGTTAATTTCCTCCCACTTCTAAGTAGGAATCACTATATCATGGGTTAAGCCACCTGACCTTTGATGGTCGGCTTTGACTTGTTGGCAACTATGATAATTGAATACAAATTTGGCAATGTCCCTCTTCATACCTCCCTACCAAAACACATCTCTCAAATCTCTATACATCTTTATAGAATCGGGGTGAATCGAATAGGAAGAATTATGAGCCTCATCAAGAATCTTCTTTCTCAAATCATCAACACAACGCACACACAACCTACCGTGGTATCTAAGGGTACCATATATCCCTTGGGAGAAAACCTTCACCTTGCCCTCTTTCACTGAGGCCTTCAATTCTAACAAGAAGGGGTCAAGATCTTGCTTTTCTTTCACCTCATCAACAAAGAAAGATTTTGAACCATCAACAACCATAATACCACCATTATTAGCCTCTTCCAACCTAACCCCCAATCTAGCCAACTGATGAACTTCTCTAGCCATCTATTTGCCACTATCATCAACATGAGCTAGACTACCCATAGACACTCCACTCAAAGCATCCACCACAACATTAGTCTTACTGGGATGATAATGCACCTCATATTATAATCCTTAAGAAGTTCTAAATATCTTCTTTGCCTGAAGTTGAGATCTTTTGAGTGAATACATATTGGAGACTCTTATAATCGGTAAACACATCAAACATGCATTTCATACAAATAGTAATGCCAAATTTTCAAAGCAAATACCCTGGCGGCAAATTCAAGATCATGGGTAGGATAACTCAATTCATGCACTTCGAGTTGTCTTAGATGCATAAGTTATCACCTTACTATTTTTCATCAAAAGACAACCCAAACCAATCCGGGAGGCATCACAATACACAACAAATCCTTCCAAGCCTTCCGGTAGAGACAAGATAGGAGTAGAGACAAGCTTATCCTTCAAGGTTTCAAAAATCTTTTCACACTCATTGGTCCACACAAACTTAGACTTCTTTTGGGTCAACTTAGTCATGGGAGAAGCAATAGAAGAAAACCCATCCACAAACCTCCAGTAGTAACCCGCTAAACCCAAGTAGCTCCTAATATCTAATGGGGTCAAAAGTCTAGGCCAATTTCTAATCACTTCTGTCTTTTTAGGATCCACTTTAATACCATCTCCTGACACCACATGTCCTAGAAAGGCAACCTCCTTCAAATGAAATTCACATTTCTCATACTAATGATAAAAGTTAACCAAATTGAGGGGTTGGTACCTCATTAACCAAAGTGAGGGATTGGTACCTCATTAACC